>CANXYI011374531.1:0-12735 GCA_948208565.1 Hura crepitans | reverse complement strand
GCAAATGTAGATGCGTTAAATATCGATGTGGCTATACGAATGGATTATATAACGTTAATCCACGATATATGAGCTATGGGTTCATATGTATGTGCAAGTCATAAAGTGATATTTATCCATGTAATCATCCTAAAATTGGTTTATAAACATCATAATAGTTATGTGTTTGAATATAGTAAGTAAATTTGTAGGTCTAAGATAAATGGTGTAAAAGCATATGTAACTTATAAACTAGATAAAAAGTAATGCCTACTATATGATAATCATTCTCAATTGAATGGCATAGTTAAGTTACATGAAACTATTTAAGAAGTAGATAAAGTAACATAAATTGCAAATTAAACTTACATAATTTACACAAAGGTTATATTGTTGATAACAAGTGTTTATCATCCTAGACTATTGTACTTTTATATGTGAATCTATCTATAACTAATGTGGGTATAATATATATGCATTTTATTAATAGGTGGATGAAAGGGCCGAAAGGTTAAATGTTATTCTTATGAATATTTATGCTTTAATAGACTTGAAATAACATGTTTGTTATATTAATTTTGCTTCACTTTCTTTGTAAACAAAAAGGTATATATCTGAAGGTCTTTTATTTTGGGATAATGTTTTAATAATAAGTGTAAGATACTCAAAATGAGTAATCTTGAGTAAATTAATTTGTATATACTTGTCATGACTAGTGTGTAAATTCATTCATGATGGTCTAAGGACCTGTTGTGTGTAAAGTAACTGTAGGTATGAATTAATTTCATGCGTTACGTGGTAAAGTGATGTCTTGTATGAATATAATTTTTTGAAGAGATATTTACCTTGCATGAGTACCATGTTTGTATCAAGTGCACACAATTCATGCATCATACCAGCTGTACATTAACTAGAGGTATGTTACTTATTTGTACATAACACTTTGAATGCTTTAGTCATACCAAATGCATACTCATAAAGTGTATTACTAGTTAATAATGAATTGATAGAGTCGTTCTAAAAAATAAAAGAATAAGACATAGAAAGTACACTAGAAATACATTGACAGAAATAGGTGAACCCAGTTTTATGAGATTAAGAGAGTTTTCTTAGATAAGAACTTCTCATATTAGGAACAATATCAATATCATTAGACATAAGAATAATATTATGAAAATTATAATAAGTAGAGCATATGTAAATTTAATAACATAAAAAGGATAAAAGCATGTAGCATATTTCTTAACATAACTAAAACTCAAGAGATTGAAATTAAGACTTAAAGCTTGAGGCAAACCTTACAAACCTAGGTTAGGATAGCTTTGGCATGCCAAAGAGTGATTTTATGTAGATCTATAATAGTTATAGCTCGGAATGAGTGCTATATGAGCTATTTACAGTTGATAGTGGCTAAGGCCACATATACTTTTCAGCTTATGAATACTTTTAGCTTATAGATACTTTTTAGTTTGCAATATAGAGGTGGAAAGGCAATGGGCAAGCCCATCCTTGTCACAGATCTTCAGCTTTTAGTTTTTCAACCCAATTTACCCTTCCTTAAGGTTATTCTAGGAGCAATTTACCAAAGGTTCTATTTATGTTATTATGCTAAATTTAAGAAACATTAATATTAGATAGAAATAAAGTTAATCAAGAAATAAGAAAAATGTTATGACATGACATACGCGTAAATCATTAGAGTTACAAATACAAGATCTATGAGTTACAATATGACAAAGATGTAATGAATCATAAGATATGCCATAGCATGAAATATGAACAAGTTATTAGAATTATAGTTATATGATTCACTAATCATAGTATGGTTTAGTTATTCATATAACATTACAACATAATTATTAATATAAAGTTCTTCCAGCAAGAGGTGATCGTCGACTAATAATGATAGCTAAAGGAATGCACATCATTAGTACATAAAATATGTAGGTATGTTTCAATACATAGAATACATATGAGTAAGGCAAGTAATACATGACAGTGTATATGAATTGGAAATAGCTTGCATATGACCAACATTTATAGAACATAGAAATGCTTGACAATAAACTGAAGATAAAATACTTAAGCCAAGCTATGAAAGTTAGTGCGCAATACACACTTAAAGTTATTGATATGAACACTAGCATAGCTATATACATAACTGAATCTTTCTTTCATTTAAATACTCATATGCATATATTACATCATGAATGAGACATCTTAGTGGTTAAAGGTGCTAGCTAAATGTACATAGGATATTGATAAGCTGCTATCTTACATGCAGGTTATGAGGGAAATACAGAAGATGACACAGGACACCATATTAAGCAGTCATACCTAGAATTGCAGTACGCCTTAATACAATATATAATTAACAACCTTAATGTATCTTAGCATGTAAAAAAAATTATATGTATAACATGCAGCATGGCAAATTATTTATTAGATAATCATATATATATGACATGTCTAATAGAGAGACAAATTAGTACTAGGATTATTTAATGTGTATGAATAGATGTGCAGGCTCTAATATTTATTGTATGTCTATGTGTAATGGAAACAGTTAAACAAGGTTAGGTCAGATATATGCCATAAATTATGTGTTGACATATTCGAGCTAGAAGAGTCTTTGAACAACTCTTCGTTTTTAGAAGAGATCTTTGTTGTGTTCTTAAGTCATCACAATAAGTGATGGACTAAAAGTTAAATGGTTGTAAGGTTTGTGTTACATGCTTGATATTATGGTAATCATTGAGTGATTATTTGTGAATTGTTACATGATATAGAAGTGTCATTCTACATGTATAAATTTTCAATTAGGCCTTCGAAAAACTATTATGCTATTGGAATTTAGCCTTAGGCTACCTGTTCAAAATAACAATACCCATGTAATTATGAAGTTGTTAACTAAACTTAGCTAAACCTTTCACTTAAGCTAACCAAATGGATCATAAGCTCTCAGGTGTAAGCATAGAGTCATATGGTAATGCTCTCAATTAGATACCCAGTTATGTCTAAATAGAGAGTGTTACAGGTTTAGACACGGAAATGTAACCCTTATGCATTAAGCTATTCCAAGACTTGAGCATTTTACTACATTTAAAAAGGGTATACACTCATGGTTTTAAAGTTTAATATAGGTCCTAACATATAGACTAATGAATGAGTTTTTAGTGCCAACCATATTCTGAGAAGTGTGATATTACTTCTCCCTAGTTGAGTCGCTACTGTGAGCTGGATAAGCTCCTGATAAGGGAATTGTCAGGAGTTACAACTCAGTGTAGACTAAAAATAAATAAAATTAGTGTAAGTATTTTAACCTAAGGTAGGGACCAAGCCATCAGTCATTAAAAAATTGGATTCATGGTTGACACTTAATCATCTTTACGTTAAGTAACCAATGTGTGTTCTCCGTATTAACCATTAAAACCATACTTTTCCAATCCAATGCAAATTCTTAAGATATAATTTTCATATGAAGCACATAAATGATATAATTACGATTAAATGAGCAAGAAATTTCTAGTAAAACATAATATGAAAATTTTTATCATGGTAACTACTTCAATATGCAACATAATTCTCATATAATCATATTATTATTCATATATGAGTTGAGAAACATATTTGTGTCTTGAAAATATGATTAAATCAATTTTATCATGTAAAATTATAAGAATAAAGATTGAAATGAATTTTTATGAAGAAACAAGATATGAAGCTATATTATATAAAAGAACATGATTTTGATGCAACTAAACCTACAAACAAGATTAAAACATGATTATAATGATGAACAAAACAAGACATGGCCTAAACTTACAAACATGATAATAATTATGAATAAAATAAGACATGACCCTCAGGAATTACCAATTATGAAGCTTCAAGCTCACGAATGATTTGCTCCAGAAGAATACTAAATTTGTTGAAAAACTCCCTACAGGAGCAAAATAATCTCTTTTTAACAACTTTTAAACTTCTATAATATTCTGAATAGATCAAAATATTGCTATTATTTAAGAATTTTGACTAACACTCTTAAGAACTTCAAAGAAAAACTCTAGTTGAGAAATCTCTTAAATTGTATATTGAAAACTAGATTCTATATATCTTAATGGGAAGAGTGAAGGCTATTTATAGGTGTTGATTTTAGAGATTTCACTTTTTTTCATCTACTTTTGATGTATAAGTCAATTTGAACAAGCTTAGTTTGATTCTATTCGAATTTTAGCTTCTGAAAATTAGATATTTGGATTAGAACACAATTCCATCACGCTTATTAGTTTTTAAAAAGAAGCATCGCACAACTATTCAAAATCATCGCGTCGATGAAGAAACTATCGCAGTGGTTCTCAAGCTACTTAAAGATTTTAGGTTTTTTGGCTTATAAATAGGACCTACTCATTCTCATTATTCCATTTTCTCTCATTAAGGATAATTTTTAGGTGTTACAAACAACTTTTATTCAATCTAACCTTATTTTTAAATCTTTTCTTCTCAAGTGACAAAATGACCATTTTACCTTTGGAGAGGAATTTCCATTCTTTCAGTGTTCCCTTTCATAAAATATTCATTTACTTGAGCTGCATCTCTAGTTATCATCATTAGGCTTATGGGACTTAGAATCCAATACTTATATCTTTCTTTTATGCTACATATATCATTAGTTATTTAGTTAGAGTTTTTGAATTGTCAATTGCTTAAACAAGCGAAAAAAATGGACATTAAAATCATGACAAGATAATAAGTGAATTTACTAAATTATTTCTCTCTTTATTATATTCTAAAAATTGATTGGTTTGAATTGTACAAATGTGATACTTAAAACAAAGAAAAGAGAAAAAAAATTGAAATCATAATTGGTTCACAGAAAAGTGGGATTTTTTTATGCATAAAATTATTACGGTTACATTTTGTATCTGTTTTTTAAGTAGCCATAGTCAAATTTGGGGTAACTTTGCTTAAGATGCTATCGTTTTTTCCATTTTAAAGGAATGTGGAATTATGAAGTGAGAAGGAGGGAAACCTTTATGACAAACAAAACATCTTTGGAAGGATAAAAAAAATTAGAATTTCAATTTTTTTGCTAACAAAAAATCCTTTTTTCTTTAAGCCTAACTTGGCTCAATCTCTTTGTCACTCAACTTTTCTGCATCTTGTATCAAGCAAGTCAAACAACCTATTTATAGTTACATAAACCCAATAGTCTTTGCTAACTAAAATTAAGAATATAAGATTAGGCATTTATTTTCTTCTTGTCATATGCTTTCTTATCTTTTTTTGCAAAATTGGTCTTGCAAGTCTATCATTTTTATAAAAATCTAGCATGCTGATATTTGTTTTATCTCATCGATTTTGAAAATGATATTTATCCTTTTATTCTTTTTTCTTATAATTTTCCCATGTCTAATTTCACTTTGCTAATTTTGACTTCTTCCTATCAAGTGTCAAAATTTAAATTTTGACTACCTTTCTTATAACATTGTAAACTTAATCCTTTATAGAACTTGAGTTTAGTGATGTCACACTCTAAACACTAATCTTCTAAAAACTTGAACTAGAAAATTTGTATTTTAAAAACAGCTAGATGAATCTTCGGGTTATCTTGCTTGAAACTCAACAGCATAATGATTATACTAGGAGTATTAGCCAAATTCACTTATAAAAAAACAACAATTCTAAAATATCCTCATTTCATCCAAAATACATTTCCATAAATCACAATCTTAATTATTCAATACTCCACACAGACTAATTTCATCAATAATTTAACCCACCAAATCTAAAGATATCTGTCTATCTAAATGATCAAACATTTAATCATACATTACCTATGCTTAGATTCCATCATAGGTAATTATGTAACTTACATAAATTCTATTATAAAATCTTATACAATCTTTTATAATTTCAAAATACAACACTAATATATTTATATAGATGATAAACAAAATTTAAGTACAACTAATCACGATAATCATATGTTTTTATAATGCAAATCCTCTTTATTTGATATAATCTCCTTATTAGTCAGTCGCCTTAGAATCTAAACTTGCATGTGAGAAAAATTCCACTACATTAAGCTATTCACTCAATAGTGCTAAAACTACTTTTGAATATGATTAAATTTATATTTGCAATACTTAAACATTCTTAGCATAAATAAACTGTTAAATTTTTTCAATGTACTACCAATATCGTTAAATGAATATCACAATATTGAAAAATCACATTAAGTTTGCTATAACACCCTTATTATGTCTAACCATACACACACATACACATATTCATAAGTATATGCACAAATTCATTTTGTTCTAAAAGAGAGTAATACTTCAACTATGCATTACCACATTCTTTTTCTAAGTAGGCTATTTTACTTGTTGTTTAGCTTTATTATATTCTCACCATTTCTTTGTGTAAGAAAAAAAACTTTTTTAACCACAAGTCACAAAAATATTTATTTCCATCGATATTAATCCCTTTCTAAATTTTTCCTACATATAATTAGAAATTCTAGTCTTAATCAAATAAAAGCATGTGCTTTTAATATATCTTAATTTCATTTGTAATTAGTTACTCTTTTATATAGTTTTATCTTATTGACATCCGTAACTTCTCATTTTTCCTTTAATATAGATTTGGAAACCCTTGCCCAAATTTTCTTGAAAAGTGTGATAACTCGGATATTGGGATTAAACTGTGCGATGCCACCATTCTCAGTATTGTCTTATAATCCTATGATAGTTTAAAAAATGCTGCTATTTGTGTATAATCCCATGACATTTTATAAAATGTTGTTATTTGTATAAATATAATCCAGTATCGATAAAATCTTGTGCTGTTGATATTACCAGTGAATGCTAAATAATCAAATAATAATCAATATCATAATTATATTTATTCCTAGGCATGGATCTCGTCCCCCAATCTAGCATACCAAACCTATCCGATGTTAAGACTCAAATTCTGATAGATATAGGCTATTTCATCTTTCATTACTCTTGATATTCTTAATTTATTACCTTTCTTCCTCTTTAAATCAATGTTTTTAGAACATTTTTATCCTTTAAACAAATAAAAAACATATCAATACCATTGGTATCATTGGTCTCTAATTTCTTTTAGTTACATTTTTCATTTGACTTAATGTATAGGTATGTATACAAGTAGGTATGTATGTATATGTTTATATATATAGGCATCTATTTATTCTTTCTTCATTTGTTTTCTTCTTTTTTTCCCTCTTCAAGTCAATACACTTTAAGAAGAT
Organism: Hura crepitans; assembly: GCA_948208565.1. NCBI lineage: Eukaryota > Viridiplantae > Streptophyta > Magnoliopsida > Malpighiales > Euphorbiaceae > Hura > Hura crepitans. The sequence goes on along the minus strand of CANXYI011374531.1, from coordinate 5,477 downwards.
TTATTACCTCATTTCTTGGCATTTTGAATTCTCTTTTTTATTTCCTTTTAAGTTCTGAACTAAGGGGGTCTTTATTACTTCTTATAGTTTTCTTGTCTTATCTCCTGTAGAGTTACATCACTTTGTAATACATTCTGCTTATACTTTATATAACTTTTCCTTATAAAGGTTTTTTATGTTTTCAATTAGTCCCACTTTTGGCAGTACTTTATTTTAAGTTTCTTAAAGTCATTTTAGATACATTTTTCTTTATTAAGGCTTAACATTTTCTTCATAAAGATACTATTAACATTTCCTTTACTAAATCATTCAAATACGCTTTGTAATACTTTCCTTAACTATATTTATGAAACTGTTATGTTTAAATATACATTTAGGTTGCTAGTTACCTTTAAATAGATCTTATTTTGTTTAGATAATTAGATATAGCTATGTATAATACCACTGTTTCTATAAAAGTCCTTAAGGCTATTTCTTAGATACCTGATAAGTAGATCTATATCTTATTTAAATTTTATTAAATATTACTATAAGTATCCTTTCAAATTTTTATTCAAGATACCTCTCTCTAAATCATTTTCTTCAATTATTGTATAATTTTAATGGTACAAACATCGTTTCTAACTTAAAGGTCATTTTTGATATAAGAGACTCTTAGGACTCCCAAGACTAAATTTCCTATCTTAAACTAGCCTTAAAAATCCCTTTCTTAGGCATTTCAAAGAATTGTTATCATTTGTTTCTTTTTTCTCTTAAACAAGGAACACAATTACTATAATAGCTTATGGGATAATTGATTAAGGCATGATATGGGTAATAGGTTCTTTTTTTTATTCACTATCAATAATTCTTCCAAGTAATTTCCTAAATAATATTTAAAAATTTTGTATATATTTATTCATTATAACTATATATAGGGGGTAAATTCTATATTTTTGCAAACTTAAGTTCTTAATATTATGCAAGATCAAAATATAAATTTCATAAACATATATCATAGAATCTTTAGAATAATATGATTTTCACAAGATTAAAATTACTTGATACGAAATTATAATCAACTCTTGATTTATGAAGGTAATGATGTAAAAAGATAAATAACTTGATTTCTCTCTATTAAACCTTTATTTTTGTTTTTGTAAGTGATTCTCTTAATGGAGAGAGAATTGAGAATGGTAGGTTGGAAAGAGGATTGAGTTAACTTCATATTTATAGTGGAGGCCATCACTTCTTGTCATTAATGTGATCTTATCCATATGTCATCAATAAACTCTTATCCATATGTCATTAATGAGATATTATCCATATCTATTAATTAAACCTTATAATTGTAATCTTATCTGTATATCATTGATGTAAGGTTACTTACTCAAGAAGTTTACTTAATTCATACTTATCCATATATTACCTATTAAGTAAACTCATTATATATATGGACTAACTTGCGTAATGATTAAGTAAAATATCATTTAATTATTCACTTGGGCCACATAATTGAGTTATAAATCTTATATTCTCCCACTTAGCCTATGTGATATAAACAACAAGGTTTAATTAAATCTAAAATCTTATTATATAGTGAAGCTATATATCACAATTAGCATAAATAGTAAGCGCACATCATATTCGTCATAAGTACTTTTTTATAATGAATTGCTAATGTGAGTTATGGTGGTTGTATGTTGTTTCATGTCACATACTTCTTTCTATATGCTACATCATTAACAACTCAGAATAACAGGTTAGACATATTACTTTATGGTCCATGTTAATGTCTTATATGATAACTTTCCCATTATAAATAACGTTAACAAATTAATGTGTACACAAACATAAGAAAAGGGAAATATAATAGCTTTATATCAAAAACACATTATTAAGCTCAAAGTATCATGAAATATCATTCATTAATACAACCAAAACCCATTTTGTGTATATGTTCTTTGAATGTCTTTAGTTGTAAACCTTTAGGTAGAGGATCTGCAATCATGAGATCTCTTCTAGTGTGCTTTATTAACACTTTTTGTTTTTGAACTTCCCCCTTAATAGCAAAATATTTCAATTTTATATGTTTGGCACCTTTGGAATATTTGTCGTTCTTGGAGAAAAATACTGCTATGGAATTATCACAGTAAATTTTCAACGGCTTGGTAATGGTGTCGACTACCCCAAGTCCTAAAATAAAGTTTTGCAACTATAATTGTAGCCTTAAAATATGCCACAAACTCTAGTTTCATAGTGGATAATGTAATGATAGTCTGTTTAGCACTCTTCCAAGATATAGCTCCTTCACTAAGAAGAAATAGGTAGCTAAAAGTGGACTTTCTATTATTAAGACATCTGGCAAAATCTAAATTCAAGCATCCAATCACTTCTAATTGATTAGATCTCCTATACATGAGCATGTAATTCTTTGTTGCTTATAGGTACCGTAGAACTTTCTTTGTAGCCTTTCAGTGGTTAATTCCAAGATTACTTTAATATTTGCTAAGCATCCCAACCATTAAATTCGTCCTTTTTTGTATGGGAACCATTCTTGCTAAACTATTATACATGTTAAATTTCTCTAGAACTCTTTCAATATAGTTTTTCTGAGACAATCCCAATAGTTCTTGTGATCTATCATGGACTATTTCAATTCCTATCACATAAGATGCCTCTCCTATATCCTTCATTTCAAAGTTCTTTGAGATAAAAACTTTTATCTCATGTAATATGTCTAGGTCATTTATAGCAAGTAAGATGTTATCAATATAGAGGACTAAGAAAATGAACTTGCTCCTATTGATCTTTTACGCATGCTTTGATCAATGGTGATTTCTTGAAAACCAAAAGATTTTATGGTGTAATTGAGCTTTATGTACCATTGTCGTGATGCCTATTTAAGTCCATATATTGATCTTTTCAATTTACACAACATGTGGCATTTACCTTCAATTGAGAAACCTTCAGGTTAGTCTATATTAACTTTTTACTCAAGATCTCCACTCAAAAAAGTTGTTTTCACATCCATTTGGTGTAACTTTAAGTTATAATGAGCCACTAATGCCATAATGATTCTTAAGGAATCTTTCTTAGAGACTAGTGATAATGTCTCTTTATAATTAATGCCATTCTTCTAAGTGTAACCTTTAGCAACAAGTTTAGCTTTATATCTTTTGATATTGCCTTTTAAGTTTCATTTGGTTTTAAAAACCCTTTTACATCTAACTCATTTTAACCCTTTTAGCAATTCGACAAGATCTCATTCTTTGTTTTGTTTTATAGATTTCATCTTATCTTTCATGGCATTAAATCATTTATCAAACTCAACACTTTTTATGGCTTGTGAAAATGAAATTGGATCCATATCAAACTCGAATAAGAAATTGCTGGTTTTCTCTTTTTGAGATCTTTTTAATGGTATTATTTATGGTTCGTCTTCATTAGACTTTTGTGAGTTAGTTTCTTTTATGGGTGCTTTATTATTTAAAGGTTGTGCAGTATTATTAGGATGTTCATTAATTACTGAAACAACATTTGTTATTGTTGTGGATAAATGAATATTCATAGGTGTAAGAAAATTTACTTTAATAACTTATATATCCATAACTTGTTTTAAAGCACTCCTATTAACTTCACCATTTTCAAGGAATCTAGCATTTCCAATTTCTATAATTCTCGAACTATGATTTTGAACATAAAACCTATATCCTTTAGATTTCTTTAGATAGCCATTAAAGTATCCACTTACAGTATGAGAATCTAATTTCCTTTCATGTGGATTATATATCCTCACATTCCCTTAGCAAACCCAAACATGTAAGTACCTTAAACTAAGTTTCCTTCCACTCCATAACTTAAAGTAGTTTTAGAGGTTGCCTTACTAGGAACCCTATTTAATAGGTATACAGTGGTTTTGACTGTATACATCCACAAGGACATAAGTAATAGGGAGTTACTCATCATACTCCTAACCATATATATTAATGTTCAATTACACCTTTCTGCCATACTATTTTGTTAAGGTGTGCCTGGCATAGTATACTGTGCACATATGCCATAACTTTTGAGAAATTTTGCAAATGGACTTGGACATTGTCCCAATTTTAGTGTGTTTCCCATAGTATTCACCACTTCTACCAGATCTTAATATTTTCACTTTTCTATCTAATTGCCTTTTAACCTCATTGATGTATACCTTAAGCACATTTATTGTTTGAGATTTTTCATTAAGCAATAGATATGTCCATAATGTGAAAATCATTAATGAAGGTGATAAAATACTTTGCTTCATTAAAAGATGGAGTATCAAAAGGCCTACATATATGAGTGTGTATTATTTCAAGAAGCTGGGTACTTCTTGTGGCACTTTTCTTAGTATGTTTGGTTTGCTTTCCTTTAATGCAATCCATATATATATCAAGATCAGTAAAATCTAGATTTGGTAAAATCTCATCCTTTACCAATTTTTCTAATCTTTCTTTGGATATATGACCTAAATATTTATGCCATAAATAAGTAGAATTTTTATTTAGTATATTATATTAAATTCTAACTTGGTATGCACAAGTAATGATTCAACAAAATTATCATCAAGTCTCAGTTTATATAAACCATCAACAAGGATTCCAGAACCAATAACATTGGTGTTCTTAACTAAATTGAAACAACGATGTCTAAACTTAATATCAAATCCAGAAACATCAAGTTTTGAAATAGAAATAAGGTTCCTAGAAACTGAAGGTACATAAAAGGTCTGAAATAGGTTTAGATGATAATTAGTATCTAAGACCAATCAATAAGTTCCCATGTCTTCAATTAGAGCCTTTATACGGTTCCCCATATATAGGAAATCCTTATTTGGGTTTGTAGTTTGGATTGAAAGGAATCCCTACAACATGTTGGATACATGAGTAGTATCACCATAATCAAACCACTAGGTATTATTAGGAACTTCAACTATGTTTGATTCAAAATATACGTTAGCATAAAACTTACCTTTCTTTTCGAATGAAGCTTTATGTTTCTGGCAATCTTTTTGATAATGTCATACTTTCTTATAAAAATGACATTTATCTACTTGCCGTTCCTTTTTCTCACTTTGAGAGATATTAGTAGGTATATTTTTCTTCTTCTTAAGCTTGTTGATTTTTGCCTTAAGTCCTTTGCCAGCTCCACGACCTATAAGGTTGATTGAATTATTTTTTTGACTCTTTAATCTCGCTTCCTCCTGAACAAGCTTACTAGCCAATTCATTAACATTCCACTTATCCTTTATAATGTTGTAGTTAATTTGAAATGGCCTATAATTAAGAGGTAGTGAATTCAAAATGAACTGCACTAAGAAAGAGTCATCTACTATCATTTCCAAGGTCTTTAGCCTTATTGCAATATCGGTCATCTCAATGATATGCTCTTGCATTCCTCTAACCCATCAAACTTCATGGTCGTGAGTTGTGCCATTAGAGTACCATCGAGTGACTTATCTGCAGAAC
>CANXYI011374464.1:0-11040 GCA_948208565.1 Hura crepitans | reverse complement strand
TATATTTTTTGTCCATTTCCCTTCAAATTCAATATTTCCCCCAGACTAAGGTTTTGACAGCCATATTTTCACTACCTCATGGAGAGTTTTTATCCATTTGGTGCTCTTCTGAACTTCCACCGAGAGAGGAAGATGCTACTTTGGAGTATGATATATTTACAGCAGCTGGATGGGTTTTGGACATATTTTCATCACCAAAGTCGGATGCTATGAATTTAGAAATTACTTTGATTCCCAGTAACATGCCCCAAGCTAGCTATGCGCATCAGAGAACTTCATTGTTTGTTAAAGTAATTGCTAACCTTCATTGCTTTGTACCTAACATTTGTGAAGGTCAGTTATTTTTTATTACCTTCTGAAATTATGGAAACCAGCTTGATCTGCTGTCTTTTCTTGATTACATTTTTAACCTTTTATTGTGATCCACAGAGCAAGAAAGAAATCTTTTTCTTCACAAGTTCCTTGAGTGCTTGTGGATGGACCCATCTGAATCTTTGCCTGGATTTTCTTTTGCTCCCACTTTACGTAAAGGAGAAACTGTCTGCAGTAATTTGCGTAAGCTTGGCTTTCCCATGAGACTTTCAGTGGACAAGTTATTACAAGTTAGTTGTGTTCCTAAGATATAAGTTGTATGTAGGTTCATTGCTATGCCATGCTGAATCTCTGATACCTAACTTTTTGAACGAGGAGGATGTACAGCTCTTGAGGTGATTCAAATTTTAGCCACTTTTCTTCTTGGAGTTTCTCCTTTTTTCTATTCTTTAAATGCATGTATTTGTTTTTGATTGTGTTGTGATCCCATGTTGTGGTTTGGAACACCGACTACAAATGAAGCTTATCGAAAGGAGCTTGTACTGTAGAGCTTGTCAAAGGGAGCAAGAACCTTAGGCCTTGTTAGAGAGAGAACTTGATCTCTTAGAATTTCTCTTAAACTTTTTGCTTGTTTTATTTCTTAATCATGGGCCTTTTAAATAAAGCTTGCATATTAATCAAATAGGAAAATATCTTGTAAAATGAGAAAACTAAAAGTAATCCCTAAAATTATGGACTATTACCATAACTAAAATATTTGCCAAATAAAATAAAATCTCCTTATTATGCTAATGAAATAAAATCACCTAATTAATGAAATCTTTTAATTAAGATTACTACTAAAAATAAATGGCTAATTTTACTTTTAGTCTTCCTTTCCAATGGCACTTCTCTTAACTTTGTGTCCCACACTTCTCGTATACTTTCTACATCTATAACATTACTCCCCTTATGGAAAAAAGGCTTGTCCTCAAGCTCTAAATGTAGATGGGCAACAGTACACAATTCCACTTGTGTAGCCTAATGAATTCTCTTGCCTAAAACCATTTCATTCTATGCAACAAATACACCCAAATAGGACTATGGTTGAATTTCCAATTCGAAGAATTGGATTGCTGTAGAACTAATGAAATTATGGCCACTTTTCGAATCCAGTGGATCCTCAAGTTCGTTAAAAGTTGGGAAGTAGGGCTTTATATATAGCGCCACCACTTTCCCTTCTGGTTGATCTGGTTTATTATCCACTTTGCAGGGCTCATTCTCTTCTATATCGATGATTTTCCTACTACCATCTGATTCTTTCCCTTGATTCCGATTGAAATCATTGTGTTGAATTTGAGTTGCTATTCTTGATTTGAACAATGAGAGCTGCTGTTATGCTATCATGTTGTGGATCAGAAAACCAGGCAATAAATCAAGCTCGTCAAAAGGAGTTCGTACTTTCGAACTCGTCAAAGAGAATTGCATGCCTTAGGACGCGTTGGAGAGAGAACCCCGTCTCTTAAAATTCTTTTTAAACTTTTTGCTTGTTTTATTAATTGAACTTCAGCCTCTTTAAATAGAGGTTACAAACTTAGTAAAATAGGAATTGTTTTCTAATTAGAAAACTACGAATTCCTTTCTAATTAAGAATTATTAGAATAGGAAAACAAATATTAAGAAATCATGTTGTAAATAAAATACTTTCTAAATAAAATAAAATCTCTTAATTATGATTACTATTAAATATAAAATTTCTAATTATCTTCCTTCCATCTTTGAATTCCTTTAACCAGTGTTCCATACTTCTCTTATATTTTCTGCATCTGTAACATTACTCACCTTTTGGAAGAAGAGCTTAAATGTAGATAAACAGTATGGCACTGTTCAGTTTGTTCTGCTAGGCCAATTCCCTTGCAGAATTTTTTTTTCTTTGTTTGAACCAAATACACCCAAGCCAAACTGAGGTTGAATCTCCAACAGCTGTTGAACTAATGAAATTGTGGGTATTTCTTGAATCCAATGGATCCTCAAACTCATGAAAAGTTGAAAAGTCGCGTTTCGGATATTGGGGCATCATTCCATTTTACTTGTGAGGCTCCTCGTGGTAGCTGGTGCGCCACACCTCCTCCATTAGTTGGCTGGTTGTTTTCTTGGTTAGACATTGGTGTGTTGCTGCTATTTGCAGCAGCCCCTTCCTCTTTTTTGCTGGTTTATTCAGCTTGAAAGCAACCTGTAATTGCTCATGAAATTGCTAGAAGAGTTGTTCAATCTAAGCAACTATTCTGGATTCGAATAATGTGAGCTGCGCTTCAATAACAACCCGCATCTCTTGGGTAAAAGCTTTTACGACATCACTCTTGTCTATGTGGCTCATGGTGTTTGGCTCTAATACCAATTATTGTGATCCTATGTTGTGGATCGAGACACCGGACAATAAATCAAGCTCGTCAAAGGAAGCTCGTACTTTTGAACTCATCAAAGGAAGTTGCTTACCTTAAGAGAACCCGATGTCTTAGAATTCTTTTTAAACTTTCTGCTTATTCTATTAATTAAAATTCAGTCTCTTTAAATAGAGGTTGCAAGCTTAGTAAAATAGGAATTATTTTTTAATTAGGAAACTATGAATTCCTTCCTAATTAGAAATTATTAGAATAGGAAAACAAATATTAAGAAATCATGTTGTAAATAAAATACTTCCTAAATAAAACCAAATCTTCTAATTAAATAAAATCTCTTAATTAAGATTACTACTAAATATAAAATTCCTAATTGTCTTCTTTCCATCTTTGAATTCCTTTTAACCAGTGTCCCATACTTCTCTTATATTTTCTGCATATGTAACGGCCGCACTTTGGTGGTTGCTCGCATTTCTTGGTAAAAGGCCTTCACCTTATAACTCGTGTCTATATGGTCCTTAGTGTTTGGCTCTAATATGAATTATTGCGGTCCCATGTTGAGGATTGGAACCCTGACGACAAATCAAGCTCATCAATGGGAGCATGTACCTTCAAGCTCGTCAAAAGGAGCAAGTACCTTTGGACTTGTTATAAAGAGAACCTGATCTTTAGAATCTCTATTAAACTTTCTGCTTTTTTTATTTCTTAATCTTGTTCTCTTCAAATAGAGCTTACATATTAATCAAATAGGAAAATATTTTGTAAAATAGGAAAACTAAAATTAATCTCTAAAATTAAGGACTACTACCATAACTAAAATATTTGCTAAATAAAATAAAATCTCCTAATTATGTTAATAAAATAAAATCACCTAATTAATGAAATCTTCTAACTAAGATTACTACTGAAAATAAAATGGCTAATTTTACTATTAGTCTTCCTTTCCATCTTTGGCACTTTCTTAACTTGTGTCCCACACTTTTCATATACTTTCTACATCTCTAGCAGATTGTGCATATCAAGAGCAATAACTATTTTTCAAAAGATATCACGATGATAATTCTTGCATGATTAAGACCATACTTATAGTTTCTCTCGGGCATACTAAACAGCTCTTAAAATTATGAAAGCTTTCTGATGTTCTTAGAATTAAGTGTGGAACTTATATAGAGAAGGCAATGTCAACTGCCCCTTGGTATTTCACAATCTCTCGGAAGCTCTGGTCTCCTCAATGTGGAATTTCAAAATCCTTACAAACCAATGTCTGCACCTGTACGTTGAAGTTGTATATTCCCCCTTCTTACTGTAGCTGACTAGTATAATCTTTTCCAATAATTGGCATACCTAGTCATGTAGTGATGTGTTCAAATATTATGTTGCTATTTTTGGCTGGATTGCATCCTTTACTCAAGAAATGCATTAAAAAGCTTGGAAAAATCACAAGGCATGGCTATCGGTCCATCTTGTATTATAGCAATGTACTGATGTCTAGGATTAGCTACTTGTAGATGATCAGCCATTTGCTTCATGGTAGCTCACATGTTCTTATGGTTTTCAAGTCAAGACTTCTTACGTTTTCAGTTCACATATAAGTGCATACTTAATTCACGTTTGCCCTAAAATATCTTTTGTTTGAATACGTGCTGGTTATGCATTATGTTCTATTTTTGGATAATTTTAGTATATTGTTGCAGGGTGTTCTTTAACCAATTACAACCACTGGTTAATTCTACAAATTTCGATGAAAACCAAGTGAGTTTTTTTCCCCTTTGAAGATTATTTGTGTTTCATCAGCATAATTCTGTCCCAATAATGTCAATTTCGTCTTTTGTTTCCCCGTTAATAAAAAATTTATTTAATTATGCTATTGGAGCAAATTCAGGATATCAGATGTGAAAGATCTATATCTTTGGAAAAGTTATCTATCCTCGACATCAACGACCATCATCAGGTAAATTCTAGATGATTAGTTTTTTCTTTTTTTTTTTAATGCATGATATATTATTTCCTAGTTATGCTTGGTAAGATGCTTACATACACGCTAATTTATAGATGTATAGGAAGTATCTTATAAGAAACCTAATTCTAATATTTTATTGGTCAATTATTTGGCTATTGAGGGACATCTAGTGGCAGCCGTTACTCTATTATTGAGCTACTAGCCTGTGGTAATTCAAATTCTCATTAGTATCTAGTATTAACACCATTTATATGAAGTGATAATATGCATGGACCAACCTCTTATTTTAACTATTCCTGCTTAGGTTAACAGTTAATTATATGCGGCAAGATATTGGATTTAATAAGTGTAAGACGACACACATAAATTGATTTCTGATGCCATTTCTTTAAGTTCCCCATGATGATCTCTTTCCTTTGGAGACCTTAATGGTTTTATTCTTCTTAGGAGACACAAAGTAGATACTCGTCCCCTTTAATGAAGAAGGAACCATCAAATCTTAACAACATAAGCAGTAATCAGAAAGAGGAAATGTCTGAGACTTCTACTTTCCAAGAGGAGCAGCTTAATCTCAGAAGTGAGCATAAGAATTATGGTGGTGATGCAATCAGAGAAGAAAAGAATAAATCTGGTGGGAATGCATCTGCTGTTTTAAGAGAGATTGATAGAGACTATCAGAATGTAGAAACAAGTGGTTCAGATACAAGTTCTACTCGAGGAAAAAATTTCATTTGCCAACTGGGAAATGGTGACTTCCCAAAATTGAGTGAGCATAAAAAGGAAAATGGCCTTCAAGGAGTTCAAGAAGATGAAAAAGTTGAAGAAAAGCAGCCGAGAAAAAGGAAGCGAACTATAATGAATGACTATCAGATGTCATTGATTGAGAAGGCTCTGGTAGATGAACCTGATATGCAGCGGAATGCAACTTCTATACAATTATGGGCTGATAAATTAAGTCGTCATGTATGTAAAATTGCACCTTTAAACTGTTCTTAATTTAAGTTGATTCTGCTGTCAGTTCCTCGACAAATATAAGCATATCTTCCCTAACAAGTTTTTACATTGTCTTCCAGGGTTCAGAAGTTACCTTTGCCCAGCTAAAAAATTGGTGAGGGAGCCTCATCTTGTTCACATGACTTATGTTCTATATCATTCATGGATGTTCTTCCATCCCTGAGTTTATATTCGTACTTTCACTACCAAGATAACATCAAGAATGACAAGAAAGCTGTTTGTTAGTGTCTTTTCCAAGTTGCGGGTCTGTAGAAGTTGATCATTATCATACGTAGTAGCATCACAAAGATATGCTTGGAGTAGTAGTAATTGTTGGCATTCTGTTATGTTTTTAGCCAATTACATTGCGAATAAATATGCATTACAAGCTTGGAAGTTGGCTGTCCTCTTTTTTTTTTTTTTTTGAGAGCAAGAAGTTAGATGTTTGTTTTTATATTTTTGTTGTTGCAGGCTTAATAACCGAAAAGCAAGATTAGCACGCGCTGGCAAGGAAGTTCGAGCATCAGTGGAGGCTGAGAATGTTGTTTCAGAAAAGCAAGGAGTGCCAGCATTGCGGCATTCACATGACTCACCTGAGAGTCATGGTGAAGAAAATGTAGCATCAGGTGCAAGACCTATTCAAAGAACAGCAAGAATTGGCACCATTGACAATGCCGAGACTTCTTTAGCAGAATCTGCTCAGTGCAAGCAAGGTCAACATGTAATGCTTGTGGATAAGCAAGGAGATGAGATTGGCAAGGGAAAGGTATATCAAGTACAAGGTAAATGGTTTGGAAAGAATCTGGAGGAATCAGAAACAAGTGTTGTCGATGTTACGGAGCTCAAGGTAGAGAGGTGGGGGAGGCTTCCATACCCATCTGAAGCCACAGGCACCTCATTTGTTGAGACTGAAACAAAGCTCGGCGTAATGAGAATACTGTGGGATTCAAACAAATTAAGAGTGCTTCGGCCTCACTGAAGGCCTTTTTGCTTAGAATGTTTAGTGTCAATAGCATTTTGTCACAATTAGTATAGTTCTCACCATCAATTTGTTAAATTTTAAGTATATGTTGGGGTTACTGCTCTCTCTTTTTTTCACCTTTTCTTTTAGTATTTGTTTTTGAAATGAGGCTGAAGGTGGGATCAGATGTGGTAATAATAATTCCTCTAGCGGCATTAAACCACAACTTGCATGAAGCTTTGCAGAAAAAATGGGAAAGGAAAAAAAGGTATATATATGATAGATCATATCGTTTTCTTGTTTAATCCTTTACTGGTCCTGAATGGTGGATAAAGCAAACCTGGAGATAGAGTTGTTACATGTTTGGATGTTGGAAAAGGAAAAGCTAAATAAATAAAAAAGATGGGATTTACGATATGTGTTTCTAATCATTATACTCTGCTCTGTTAACTGGTATGAGTTGGCTGCACATGAAACTAATTTTGTGAGATGTGAGATTATTTCTGAAACATAATAGTATTGGATCGAACACAAAATTCATACTTGTCTAGTTTGAAGCAATTTGCTCATGTCGAGTATGATTTGGTTATATGAACCTTTTTTGAGGGTTCAATTGAATTGCTATAATTTTATTTTTTGATTTATTTAGTTTAATTCCACTTATTTATTTTAATCGAGAATTTTTTTATTATTAAATTGTATTTTTTAACTATATTTTTCTGTATTTTTTTCATTCTTATTAAAATTTCAATTTGAACTTGTAAAATTTGGGTCAACTTTATTTGATATTTACGAATTGTACTATGCTTTTGTATTTAAGGAATTTTTTTTCTTATGTTTGATATTATAGTTGTCAATATCAGTCTTTTCTTAGACAGAAATCAAATTTAGAATTAGTTTTAAAAAAGAAACCGTTTCGTTTGCTTAACTGCAAATCAAATTAATCAATTAATAATTTTAGTTAATAACTTCATAAAATTCGCCAAATTTTAATTAATAACTTTTTAAGAAATTAGTCTTTCAATTCGATTCATATGACAGAATAAACCAAAACGTTTTCCTTTCCTAGACATAAAAATACCGTCTTTTTGTGAGGAAATTAATTCGTCATTCCCATACGCATAACACAGAATGTGAAAAAGAATTTTTATTCGCTCTATTCCTTTCATTCCGCAGTTCATACGCCAAATGAAACATATGAAAGCTCCATTGGTTGAGAGAAACAGTGGTATTTCAGCACAAGATAAAATATCAAACCATCAGAGATTCTAAAACATTTAATCAAAGTACATATAGACATTGTGTAAATTAAGTTGATGAGGGGCGCATAGCCCCCTTTCTGCCACCAAGTGGCGCCAGAAGTCAACACACATTGCTCCAGACCCCACTGCACTCAATGCTCAATTCTACGCACTAGCCATGGATTCAATTAGAAGCTGGTAACCTTCTGGTATTGGTGTTTCTGTTTGAACACACTCTGCCAATGCAGGAACATCAGTTAGATCTAATAACCTGGCCACGAAGAGCAGCAGATGAAAATCAGAAATTCTTTTCCCAAATGGAAGATTCTTTGTACGGTCCAAATGAGTCTTCAGTGCCCTTGTTGTCACCTGGCTGATCCTGTTCTCTATGGGAAAGGTCGATGAAAGGGGACCCTGCATTAAATAATAAATTTACAAAAAGGTTATTAAAGCACCTTCCAAAATGCAAAGCAAACTTGGACATCAAAATGAATTACAAGAAATAAAAACAAACTATTCGAAGCATTATTTTAGATAAGAACATAAAATTTTCACTACAAACAAATGCAGGTGAATTTCAATGTAAATTGTAAGAACTGCAAACAATTACATGTTCTTTTTCCTGCCAAGTCACTAAATGAATACTATAATCTTGCACTTATCTATTTATTTGATACTATCAATTATTTCCAATATCCATGCACAGGTATGCAGCCAGATGGAATGGCATCGTCCAACATTATTAATGATTCCACCAGTACTTAAATGTGAATTACCTTGTTTGGTGGCAGAATATGGTTTAGTCTAAACCTACTCAGTTTTGCAGGGTACCATTCACCACCATAAATTTGAGTGCTTCATGAACAGCCATAGATTTCCAGGTGCTCGTGTTTATATGTGGATTATAGAATATTCAATTTAACACAGCTCAAAGATCAACATTCTATAAAATTTGGGTATAAAAAAGGATACCCAGGTTCCCGTGATTTCGTTCCGTAAACATGAAGGCACAAACACCCCCAAACCACGCCTCTACTATATGCACGCATGATTATAAACATACAAGAACTAATTTTTGCGCAGTGCCGATATACATGTAGAACTCGATACCAATTATGCCAAATGCTAGTCTTGCTAATAGTACGAGTCTTAAGAACACATATTGAAATTATTTGTTCATGCATCAGGCTTCTTTCATTATTAAACTAAAAGATTTTGTATTGCATTTCCAGAGAAACAATACCAGAAAAGTGCTTCTCGTGTGCACTAGAGCGATGGAGGCTATGGAGCATAAACAATTGCACCAAGATTTTCTACGTATGCAAAAATTAAATGTACTGCTGCATTCTGAACTGAAGAAACAGTTGCAAATTACACTTCCTAAAGTTCCACGTCTTCAGGATATACAGCCCCAAAAGAATAATAAGAATACAACCTAAGCATACTGTAATTAACATCACACAATGTAAATCATGCACCACTCGACTGTTTTACGCTTTTCTCGCTGAATTAATTTTCAACTCTCTCCTTTAAAAAGAACAGAACACAATTAGCAATTAATTAGTGATTTCAAAGAAAGCCTTTGAAGGCATGTACTAAGTCCAGGCAAACTGAATCGCCTAAGATAGCATCTATCTCTATCTTAACCACCAGTCCATCATTGATCTAAATCTACAATAAAAAAAAATGAGCCAACTGCAAGATTCAACCATCAGGCAACAAATCACAGCAAAAGGCACAGCAAATTTCACTTGCAAAATAGAAGTTATCAAAGGGCAAATTAAAAGATGGACAAAGCAGAATTGACAAGCAAAACATACCTGGTGATCCAAAATCTTGACCACGACCAGGAAAAAATCATTATCAACCTCCTTAACGTCCTTTCCTCCAACAACAACCTCCTTCTTCATTTTAGACAACTTAGGATCCATATCCTCTCCAATCTCGGTCTCAAACCACTTTTCCTTAAACAATCTAATGCACATATCGCTCATCTGAAAAGCCTCAAAATGAACATCGGCTCCGCCTTCCTCATTCACTTCCAGCTTCACCAAAGCTGTCACCCATTCCTTCAACTCACTCTCTGCGTGAAGTTCGGCAGCCTGAAGAACCTCCCTGTTAGACAAGGTATAATCTTTTTTGTCCTGAGTAATCGTCTGAGTAAAAATAAATCCTACCCTCCTCATCCCTAAACCAACTGCAATTGCATCCACCAATTTCTCCTCCTGGGGATCCCTCAAGAGCATCAAAACTTCCTCTGTTCCTTGCTGTGGCGGTTCATATATAAAATTCACCTCCACTTTCCCATCCTCCGACACCGTTCCGTACATAAAGCCACCCCTTTTCACAGCAAAAGCAAGTGTCTCATTAACATACTGCTGAAACGCATTAGCAGAGTCCCGATCGAACGAAACCGACTCACAATGAGGATTTTCTTGTCTGGTGATTCGCATTTGTTTGGCAATTAAATCGTCCATAGTCATCTTGCGGCCAAAAGAACCGGCGGGATTAACGGCGGGACCGGCGATGGTCCTCTCGCCTTCATAGGCCAAGAAAATTATGGAACCATGGGCAATGTTGAGAGCAGAAAGAGGGATATTTGGGTCAGACATGTCGGTGAATTTGAGGAGATCGGAAGCGGTTTTGAACAAGAGAAGATTTTGATTAGTAGAGAGAGTTTGTTTATGAATTGGGATTTGAAGCTGGCTTTGAATTAGATTTTTGAGCTGCGAAACGGTGGTGTTAGGATTGTCGACAGAGATGCGCTCGAGGCCGTCTCGGCTACGAATTCTGAGCATCATTTTGATAACGGAGATGGAGAGACAAAAACGAAGGTATTTTGGGGAAATTTGAAGTTTTGTAGGGTTTTTATGGAGGGAATTGAAGAGAACTAGTTCTTAGAGTGCAGAGTGAGAGAAGCTTTTGTGGAGTTTGCTTGAAGTAGAAGACGGAGAAGCGAAAAGCACACGGAAATCATATTATTTCCTGAAGAATGTAGCAAACGATGCCGTTTCTTGTATGTTTTCCTGTTTCCTTTCGGACTAGAATTCTAGAACTTACCACTCTGCTTCATGGGACCTTCTAGGCCCAAACCATTAGAAATCTAGTTAGGCCCAATGATATACTAGCCTAATTTCAATAACCTACCTATAGACCCCATAATTTAATATATTTAATAAAAATAACTTTTTAAAT
>CANXYI011374440.1:0-12544 GCA_948208565.1 Hura crepitans | reverse complement strand
TATGTGTATATATACATACATATCTATATATATATACATATATATATATATATATATATATATAAAATAAAGTAGCGGTAAAATAGAAAAGGGGTTTTTTTTTAATTTGATCTATTTCTTATTTTTGAAGAAAACCGACTTAAATCGCTAGTTAGAAGCTGTTAGAATTTTCATACCGGTCGAGATTGATTTAAAAGGGGCCAAAGGATATAATAACTAAAAAAAGGGAATAAAAGAACTAGAAAGGGGTGGAGGAAAGTGACAGAAATGATGAGGGGCTAGTTAAGAATTGACGAGGGAATAGCCCTTTTGCTGTCGATTTGAGGACCCCTAAAATAAGCAAGAGAATATGGCAATTGACACAAATGATAATTGAGCCAAATTTTTTAGATAGTACTAGAGCGAGGGAGAAGGTGTTGAGAAGGACAAGTCGATTAAAAATAAATAGCCTAAAAAGTGAAGAGGTTAGTAGGGAGAAGAAAAGAGCAGCAGTTCAATGCTATCGTAAGAATCAATGATAATAGTTGAATTCTACAGTAAAGGATAGTAGTTCTTACAGGTGAATTACATTTTCCACTCTTATGTATTTGATTTATCTAGATGTATGGAGTAATAGAGGGATAAATTAAGACACAAATTGAAGGGAAATGAGAGCTAAAATGTTGTTGTGATAGGAAAGATTTTTGTAGTAGTAAACAAAAATGCTACGGTTGGAGCTATAGGGAGAATTGTAGCAATAAGGGAAGAACGGTTCTAAAGGAGTGAAGAATTTTAGAACCAGACTCTAAAATGATGCTAATTGAGTTACTGTCATCTGCAAAAAGTTGTGTAAAAGAAAATGGGGAAGAAGAAGCAAAGATTAAAGACTCAACAAAGGCAATAAATTGATGAAAATAAATTAGACAAGAGAGAAAGCAAGAATGAGAAGGAGACAATGCAAAGGGGTCAACAAGAAAGAAGATCTAGCAGAGAACGAGTTATCTATAGAAGAGAATTTAGAATTTGATGTTAGCTATAGGAATGACTAAGTATGTGATGATTCCTTCTTTTATTATTATTAATATGTGAAACCAATATAGAGGAGTGTGATTTCATAATGTTGAGCTAAAAAATTAGGGCTGTTTAAAGAGAAAAAGAGGACCAAAAATATCAGTTCAAGGGGAAAAAAATGGAAGTATTAGGAATTCTTGGATCAAAAGTCAGTGGAGTTAGAGAAAAGCTGAGGTGTAATTTGTTGAACTTTTAATTCGAGTTGTAAACTGTGGAATAGCCAACTAAGTGGCCCTATGTTGAAATAGTAGTAGATTAATGTTTTTTATAAATTTGTGAGCTGATGTCTATTTGCTTGCTTTATGGATAATAGAGAATAAATCATAGACAATAACTGTTAGAATTTTATAGCAAATAGCAAGATGGACCACAGTAGATTGAGAGGGCCGATGAGTGGTTGATTTTTGAGTATGATTCTCATGCATCAGACCTTACAATTTGTTGGCCTACCAATAAATTGTTTAATGCCTTATTTCAAGAACATAAATAGGGAATCAATTGTAGTAAATAATAAATGCTAATTGAGGATTTAAAAGGTATAGAGAGGTAATAAATGGTGTAGCAGCAATAGTAGTTGTCTTGGAAGGATTTGATGAGGTATAAAAGGTGATTCTAAGGCTTGTTTTAAATGAGGAATCATTGCTAGGCTCTGGAATCAAATAGAAATAAAGTTAGGAGGTATGACTAGATATATTGAAAGGTTCAGATGAGTAATTAGAGGTTAAAGACATATGTGAGCATGGGAAGAAGAACCAATATGCATAGAGATGATCCAACACAATGCAATAAAAAGAGAAAGATATGCAATGACATGGGTGCAACAATACAGTAAAGTATGTACTCCTCTATTTTCTAATTTCACTAATAAACTTTATCAACTTAAAGTTGCTTAATTATGGTTGTTGACAAAATAAATATATTTACTGACTTATTTAAGTTAAGCACTCATATTAGGATACTAGGTCTGTGAGCATTCATATGTATTTACCCCTAATAGTTGGATCATGATTAGTTCCTAGTGTATACCTTAAGTGTAGTAACCTTGCATACGAACACCTATGCGCAAGCATTATGTAGTGGTTCAAGCCAAACTAAATGAGTAGCATCTCCTACATGAATCATGTTCCATATACTTATTCATATAAAAATTGAGGTAACATGTAGTCATTTCTTTTATACATAATTCAGTTGTAGTAGTTATTCTAGGATTTGTATCGTGATAGTGTAGTGTTAGCTGGTAGCATGTAAGTCAAATACAGCTTAACCATAGAAGCACATTAGTAAAGTTAGATTATGCATGAGATAGGCTATGTACTGACTGATATTACATTAGCTATGTCATGTTAGTAGTATAGAGTGGAACACAATAGATAGGTATAGGATTCAATAAAAAGGAAGTTTCATTAGACATGAATTTTATACTTTATAGCATAATTAATATATCTAGATTTTAGGATAATAGAAAGAAGGATTGTAGCCAATTAAGTAAAGGTAGCTTAATAGTATAATATGATTAAAGCCTAGTGTACGTTTTATCAAGCTAATCAAGTAAAACTAGCTTAAATGATGAGTTTTCAATGTTAGTCATGAGTTATGGACTCAGGTAACATACATTGGTGCAATCCACTGCCTATTCCTACATGATTAACACTTAGGCATAGATTGGATGTTCTATTAGTTAAATAAAATTAATCTTTAATCATTTGCTTATAGTTAACACTTTATTTATACAATGATAAATTTGGTTAACTTATTATGTTGCTTATATATCTATAGTATGATTTCAAGCATGCGTGCATTTTTATGAAGATTTATATGAACAACACATTAATGTTTATTGCATTGTGCATACCTTAAACAAACGAGCAATTAGATCATGAAATTGACATTTTACTAGTTACATTGATGTTCAAGACACCTTAAGTAGTTATAGATAGCACACTCATTAGCTAATTATAAGTTAGCAGGGGACGCATATAAAATGAAACTAAGGTAGTATCTTAGAAACTCAGTAGCAAAAATGAAAAGTTAGCTTTACAAGGTAAGTGCCTACCACAGATAAGGAAACTATGCTAATAGTAGGCTAATGCTATTAGTCTAAAAAATATTAGACAGCTGAATATTACTAGGCAAATAAATATGAGTACATAGACTTAAAATAATGAAAATACAATACATATCTCATAATATAAATGAATTTAATAAATTGAGTTTAAGGTTAAGAGCCTAGGGTAAACCTTATAGAAACTAAGATAGGGAAGCTTTGGCATGCTAGGTAGGGATATTATATAGATCTATAATAGGTTACAGCTTGGCACTAATGCCATATGAGCCAATTATAGTGATAGTGGCTAAGGCCATAGATATTTATCAGCTTACAACTATTCGTTAGCTTTATCAGCTTACAATTATCAGCTTATCCACCCATTCACCCTCCCTTAGGGCTTTTCTAAAAGTGTATTACATATAGCTCTAGGACAATTTGAAAGATTAATTTTAAAAAATAGACCGAACATTCTTAGCTTATTATATATAACAACTGAATAAGATATTAGTTCACAATAGCACACACACACTCATAATACCTATAAAATTGAATTTTGGATCCATGTATATCAATGGTCATGTAATCTAAACAATTGCATTATAATGGCATGTAGTTCTAACTAGGTAATCTAATGATAAACTTTCCACCAAATTATAGTAAGCCAATGTACACAAGTTATAAGTAAGTGTTCCTTTAATATAGGTATATTATAAGACTAGTTTTGGCCGTGATCAGCTAGCACACATACTCACAGGCACTTTATGCCCATCACAAAAAAATGAAATGTCACAGTAGAATTGAACTTACATGCATTTTTGCTATCTGTGTAGGACCTCATGTCCTCCTTATTATATACACTATCTTCATATTTAATCATCATTCTATGGGATGTGAACATATTGTAATACCACTGAACATATTTGCTCAGCATGGTGGTTCTGCCTTATGTAGGTTACAAGAGCTTAAAGATGGCAAGTGGAAGGGACATACAGTTCATTTACAGTAAAAGAGCAAGCATCAGGTCTCAAGCAATAATAACCCTTTGGTTGTACGTACATCTTTATGTTTCCATTTTCAGTGTGTAGATGGCATGTGTAGATAGTATTAGAGAAGGGTGTGTATAGCTGTAATTTAATTAAGTATATATGTAGTTATGCTCTAGTAGGGTATGTGAGGCATCTGATTGTCCTCTTAACTATAATGTATTGAATTATGAGTAATGAGTACATATGTGTATGTGTGATGTGAACAGGATTGAGTGAGCTGTAAGTTAATAGGCTATGAAATGTCTTTTAGACAAGAAGACCTTGATTAACCTCTTCTTTTAAGGAAGATGGTTTAGTTATGTCCTTTGGTTTTTATAGGTGCTAAGACATTCAATTTTAAATTTGCTTGATTAAATGTGGTTACTATAGGTTTTTTTTTTAATTTTCTTAACAAGTAAGAATTATGCCTTAAATAGGGAAGGAAGTTTTGTAGGTTTTCTTTTTAGAAGCCAAGTAATTTCAAGGTTATCACTAACCCTCTTCTGAAAACACTAGTGTATGGTAGGGGTGCTACACCTTAGTTGACATTGTGCTAGGACAACTTCAAGATATGCCCAGTGAGTATAAAAATATCATACCTTAAAGGTTAAAAAATCCAATAAGTTTATTGGTGAAAGAATTTTAATTTTCTGAGGTTGTTTGATATTTATTTAGAATTTCTTAGTTATGTAAGTTAATTGTAACCCTAGTTTCCTTTGGAGTTTTGAGCCGAGATTTTATAGGGCCTTTAATGGGCACTGTCAAGAATTTTTGGCACTAAAACCATGATTTTGGAGGTCTTGAGAAATTATTTTGAATTTCTAAAGTTTAAAACAAAATCAGATTAAAGTGGACCATCAGATAGACATATGGTGTGATTTGGACCATCCACCTACTTAATATAAAAGAGCTTTACACATTTTAGGTGTCATATATGCCAAAAGTCTTCATCTTCCTCCTCCCCCCACTAAAAGTTGATGCCACCATCCACTCTCTCCTCTCTCAATGTTTCATCTTTATTTGCCTCAAATCAAGCCCAATTCCACTAAAGTTTATATGGTTCTTGCCTCGGTAGTCTCTTGAAGCCTTTCCCATTGATAGAATTCAGAAACAGAGGCTAAAATTAGAGTTATAGACACTTAATGAATAGAGTCAAATTCTTGTGTAAATGTTTTTATTCCATTTTTTTATTTTTTTAGGTAACCCTAAGTGATCTAAGAATAACCATGTAATTATTTCTTAATTTAGAGTTATGTAGGATTTTTAGGAATTTTCTAAACCTTAAAATGATGTATGTTTATAGGAAAAAAGGAAAAGCTTAGAGAGAAGAAGCAACCAAGGGCTTGAAGTGGTGAATTAGGGTGTTTTGACACTCTAGGTATGTGAATTTAGTGTAATATATGTGTGTAATTATATGAGTGCATGAATGTGTATGTGAAAGTTTGTATGGAAGTTCAAGTATGTGTGTATGTAAAGGTGTAATGCATATGTAATTACGTTAATATGATTATTAGAAGCCTTTATGTGTGATTAATTAGTGAGAAATACACGTGCATGTGTGTGTTTAAGGTATGGCCAATGGTGTTCGCAAATAGAATGCTAGTGTGCAAGTGTGTTTAATGAGAATTGGTGATAGATTTATTCTAAAAAGTGTGCATGAAATATGTTTGTAATATGAGACTGACAAAGAGAAATAACAATGAGTAATGATGCCTGACATGGCCTTAAAGCATAGTAAGGTATGAAATGAATATGAATGTGTGTGAAGGTGAAAATTAATAGTAATTAGACTAAGACATGGAAGGATTAAGTGATTAAAAGAGAATTGGGTGGTATAACATGAGTAAATAGAATGCTAGGTAGTAATGGTAGTAATAATAATGACATAAAGGATTGATGTGACTGTGATACAATATAAGAAAGATAAGTTGAGATTTTGAGGTCATAGAAATGACCAAGTGAATAGTGACACAATGGTAAAAAGGACATTTTAATGGTTGATTACGTAACAATGAGAATATGCATGTAACTGGGGTGACTACAAGCAATGTTATGATTGGTAACGAATGACCTAAAACTGTGTAAAGAAATTGGTAATTGGTATTGGCCCATATAAGTTAGACACCAACTGGATGGGCTAACTAGGCAACTAAGGAATTAGTAGTTACTAGAGCTTTTGGTCCTTTTGGGCTATTGCCTGTGCACATGTGATGGCGGGTGTAGCCACAGAGGTTCTAATAGAGAGCCCTACACACCCAGGTATTAGGAGGTTCATATGAGTTGATCCCTATATACCGATATTGTTGTGGATTTGAGAGGTCCCATAGGGTTGATCCCTATTATCGACCTATGCTGATTTAATGATTGGGATTTGAGAGGTCCCATAGGTTTGATCCTTGCTATCCCTACTATTGGGAGGTCTACTAAGACTGATCCCTGCAACTCCGATTTGGGAGGTTCTTATGAATTGATCCCTACTATTGAATAGAGTTGGGTAGGTATAGCTACCAAGGTCTAAAATATGGGCCACTACACAATTTAGATCCCATTATCTAGTGTCTTTAAGTTTAGTCTTTCTAGTATGGGTCTTAAATGAATTGGGAGGGATAAGTATGCATAATATAAAATTTATAAATTTCATAACTTAGCTAATGTAATTAAGAATAAAGAAATAGAGTTCATTGAGTTGGTTAAGCTATAGTGCATAAGGAAAAATACAAAAAAGGGACTGCATAAAGAATGTTTGAAACATAATTAAATGAAACTGTATGGTAACATGACTTGCATGATGTGTGCTTATAGCATGATTGTGTGTTATGCCATGTATATTACATTAAATTCACTAATGAGTTTATACTCAACATATTAGTGTCTCAATACACAGGTAAGAGATTTTTGTGAGCTATTCAACCTCAGTACTTGTAGTGTAGTTGATAAACACTATAAGGGTATAATCTTTGTGTATTTATTTATGTATAGAAGTGGGGCACTCATGAATATAGTGTTTTAGGCTCAAGATAGTCAAATGGTTAGACTTGTATTTTGATACATTATGGCTTGTAATTTATAAACTAGAGATGTAAAATGAATGCATATATATACATATGTCTGATTAACTACATGCTCTGAATGATGTGGATTTGAGACCCTATGTTTGTATAATTGTGTGATGTGTCTAGATGACTGGTGGACTAGATGGGTCCAGAATATGGGTGAGGTATTGAAGATGAGTTTAGAAGTGCTTTTATACAAGTTTAAATTTTTGGTTTTTCACTTGGGCAGCTATTATGTTGCCTAAATTTCTATAAACTAGAATAAAATGGCTTGAAGAATATATTATAGATATAATGAGGATAACAATAAGGGAACATGACTAAAATAACTTAGAACTCTAAGTTGGGTCATATGGATAGGAAATGTTAAGTGATTGACAGCATGAGTAGATTCAAGATGGGTGACTTTTTGGAAGTAGCATCTCCTTTTGGGTTCCATTAAGGAATGGGTATGGGGTTTTACAGTAAATGTGTTATATTTGCATAAATAATCATGTTAGAATAATGTTTGATAATTAAGAATGTATTATGATAGAAATATGACACATTATGGGTATGTATGTGTGTTATGCATAATGTGTGTACATATGTGGTATATATGAGTCTTAATGTGGTATAAGTTATAATGTTTGTATAATTGTAATGCCACTTATGGTTTTAGTATTTAAACTTTTAAATGATAATTTTATATGGCACATATTGGTAACAATAAGGTAAAGAAAGATATGAATGTGATTATGTGACAAGTAATAAGAACATGTAATGTAAATCATATACCATAAAATGTTAAAGCCTATATATGTTAGACAACCTACTAGATAGGTTAGCTGGTCAACTAGGGAATTAGTAGCTACTCGATTATTTGGTATTATGTTTATATGAGGATGGCCATTGTCAAGTCCATGCGGGCCACCACACATACACATATTGTACATTGACATAATCCATTACATATGTTGACATTTTATAATTATTTAATGGATACAGTCATAAAAAGATCTGTTAGAACCACTACACATATATACATGCAGGTGCAACAACAATAAAGCTTCATCAAGATTACTACATTACTATGATATTTTGTTATGTTGGTGCAGCAGCCGTTAAGTCTAAAATGCGGGCCATTGCACACCATGAACCCGATGTCCAGTATTAGGATTCATTTCTATCAAATATGGGCTAGTCATTATGCAAATCAACTATATAATTAATTGGCTAATCAACTAGTTAAATAAGATATTGAAATTGTGAGCATTAAAATATGAATTAATGACTTGATATACATAAAATGAGGTGGCATATAATATGATTTGCATGTGGTAATCTATCAAGCATATATAGGTAAATAATGTAAATCATAATGTATGTGTATTGGTATGTCACAACTATATGATAATGTATGTTACGTATGCATTTGTGTGCATATGTGTGTAATCATATTTTATTGAATACACCACTAAGCATTACGCTTAGTGCATCATGTTTTTTATGCATAGGTAGTAGATAGACAACCTCAACAATAGCAGTGCAGATAAAGGAAGATTTTATGAAGTGTTTTGGTATATTTTGGATTTGTTAGTGTGATGTAATTATTGATAGTAGTTGGCACTCATAAATAAGCATGTTAGGACTAGGGTTTATGTTATGGTATGTTAGATGTAAATAGATTATAAATGTTATGTTGTTATGATGTGCATGTGTATGGATGAGATTGCATGATATGATATGGCTGATTAGAAGATTGTGTTGTGATGAGGACCAAAAGGGTTCAGGTTGTTGGTGGATAATTGAGATATTATAGAAGTGTTGTTTTCTATAGGTTTTATTTTGGGATATGTCTATATGCAGCCATTATGCTACTGAAATTCTGTTAAACAAGATAGTTAAAAAGATATGTATGTTTTTCATATAAAATCGTTTTTAAGAAGATAATGGTAAAGATAATATAAGTTGGCTTGTGTGTCATCTCTTATTTAGGCTATTAATGTTTTGGATAAGAGTTGTCACAATATGGCACCCCTCTTTTAGATCTACCTATCGGGTCAAGGAAGATGTGTTACACCTAATATGCCTCTAACTCTAATTTAGGGTTATTCTAACCCCTATAATCAATAAAGTCCTTAACGAAACCTATAATGGAAGTTATACAACTCACACATATGTGCACATATTTTATTGAATGCATTTACAGAGCGATTATTTGGCATCCTAATCACACTCTATAGCTTCTATTTGACCTTGCTTTTATCCTCCTCTAATTTTTATAATAGGGAATTAATTAGAAAATTTTATAGAAAAATCTATATGACTCCAAATTCAAAAATAACAGTAAAAATAATAAATTGAGCATGTCTAGTTACCTTTAAAAATAACTGGGGCTTAATTTAGGGTTTGGATGGATTTATGGGTTTGAAACCCTAAATCACAAATCTTCTCTTTTTGCCTCTAAACACCACTTTCTTGCAAAATTGACCCTAAAATCAACATTTAAAGGTGATGCATATTATTTTTGGTGTATAAAGTGTGAGATTTGTTAGAGATTTAAGAGAGAAATAAAAGAAACAAAGATAGAAGGAGAGAGAAAAGGCCAATGGCATCGGCCTAGGGAAGAAATGGAGGTAAAAGGTGTTTTTAGATCCCATGTGACGCACACACACATATATACCCTTTTATATTAAAAGCATGGATGACCATGATCATGCCACATGGCAATTCAATAGTCTAGATTAATCTTGTCTATGTTTTAAGGTTTAAAATTTTGATTTTAATGTTTGAAGGCTCTAAAAATGCTTCTCTCCATGCCAAAAATTACAAAAATTCTCAATTTAGGGACTCTAAAATATTGGGTCCAAAATCCAATGGAATTTAGTTATCCGATCAATCGCATTTTCAAGAAATTAAAATAAAATACTTATCAATGTCAAAAAAATTTTGACCTTTAGGTCATGCTATTTTCATCTTAGTCTAGGCACATCCTAACTATTTTATAACTCATTGTAAACTTAGGTCACTATTCACTAAATATTGACATGAAAAATTTTATGGTTTAGTGGTCACTTCAAATAACTTTGTTTCTATCATTATTTCACCCATCACAATTTTATTATTAGTACTCCTTCTAGGCCACCTTAGTGTAACCCGATTACTCGAGAAACACTACTCATGCCTTGGAAAGTACTATTCATGAAACTAAGGCATTATAGGTGATCTCTCTAAAAATGACCGAGTGACTTATATTTGAAGCAAACATTTGTACCATTTTTACATGTGCCTGCATAACTTTTATGACATTCATAACAAGGTGGATGACTTCCCTTGGTTCTCTTATTATGTTGCCAATAGATGTAGTAGTCCTAAAATCAGTTCTAATTCTAACACCTTATCCTTCCCTCGATGCCAGTGGCCTATATTGACTTCCCATATTGAAAAAGGATGCACCTTTTAACTTTTTACCTATCTTCTAGGATGATTGTGCCTTATCTTACCCTTTTTCTATTGATTTTCTACCACTTAAATTGATCTTTAGCCTTTACTTTCTCATAACTCAACATCACATTCACCAATGTAGAAAATTCTTAAATTTAGAGTACCCTTTGCTTAAAGATCTTGCATTTGGCTTCATTTATGGGTATAAGCTTTTGTGCATATCGACTAACCTCACAAAGTCCTGCTCATAATTTGTAAATAATGACTTCCCTTGCTTCAAGTGCAAAAACTCTTTTTTGCACTCTTGTAATGCTCAAAAACCCGAATCCTGTGAATAGTGTATTTTAGGCCTGAGTGATGTTCCTCATGGTGCGAGTCGTCATTCTGAGTCCATTGACTGGCATATTGGCCGAGAAACTTTGACTGACTTGAAAATGGTTGAACAAATGAAACAAAAATTTTAGCAGAATCAATAATTTATATTAGGTCATAAACTACTATTTCCAGAGATAAAATGATTTCAGGCCGGGATAGCCCCGAGACCCGGGTATGTGCCCGGATGGTCTCGAAAATACATACCCTAAACCTCAAAAATTCCATTGAGTATGATGGAGAAGGAATTATAATTTTCTGAGTTCAACAGATATTTTTTCTGAATATTTTATTCTGACAGGTGAATAGTGCTAAAAAGTCAACTATTGACTTTTGACCCCAAAAATTTGCATGGGTCTTTGGGACCCCAAGTGAGGATTTTTAAAACTAGAATGAGAATTTTTGGAGAACTAGGGAATATTTTATGAATATTTGAAGGTTAAAGCCAATCTATGGTGAATAGTGATTTTTGCTCCTGAATGAATTTTGAGCTAAAATTTTTCAAAGGCCTTAGTGATAGTAATTGAAGATTTTTGGGACTGAAATGGGAATTTTTGGGGACATGTGGAATATTTTGTGAATTTTTGGCCAAAAAGGTGACATAAAAAGGAATAAAATTGGTTTAATGGCCATTTGGCCCAATCAAAGGTAGCCAACCCAACCCACATAAGTTGTTACACATGTATTTCCATCCCACACATGTGCAACCATCTTCCTCCCTGCAAAAAAACCTTTGGCCAAAATTACCATGGGAGAAAACACTATTTTTGGTGAGTTTTCTCTCTCCTCCTCCACACAAAACTTCATGAAAAATGTATAAAATTATGACCTTCATCAATCTTAGATGCAAATTCCTCCATTAAATTGAATAAAGGAGGCCAAAATTTAGAGAATTCACACTTGGGTGAATAGTGCCCAAATGAGGTAAAATGGCCTTGAATTCTAGTTTTTATTTTTGGCATTGATAGCCTAGGGAATTCTAAGAATCCCTATGGTCTTGGATTTTGATTTGGAGTTGAGTGTTCTTTTGTAGAATTTTTCAAAGTTGGGTGGCTTGTATGGAAAATGAGGAATAGTGGTTCAAGTGGAAGAAAAAGGATTCTGAAGGAGTTTGGAGTAACTACAGAATTACATGAGTTGGATGTAAGTGAAATTACCCAAACTTATCATGTATGTTAAGATTTGAACCCTTTAAATATGAAAATATGTGTATGGAAGTTGTAGATGTATATGTGTGCATGTGTGTATGCATGTGAAATGCATGTGAGAAGATGTAGGATGATGAATTAGGATGGTAGGGATGTGTTTGGTATGTGAATTAGATGTGTAGGCATGTGGTACATACATGACTATGTATGTGTTATGTATGTCATGTATGGGTACATAGGCATAGCATGGTGATATGAATGGAGAATGGATGTTAGGATGTGTAATTGATGGAAATAGGATGATATGGATGTGAATGGGATGTGTGAGGATGTGATGCATGTATGGTCACATGTATGCCATGTAATGATCATGTATGTAGGTATGGTAAAATGGGGCTTGAAGGGTGTATGTAGAGAGAGAAG
>CANXYI011374282.1:0-10172 GCA_948208565.1 Hura crepitans | reverse complement strand
ATATTATTACTTTAAATTGATTAATTTATTGAATGAATATGATGTCCGCAATATAAGTAAAGGAAAATGTAAGTGATCTAAAGGAAATAATTAACTAAGATTAATACAGAGATATATAGGTGACTATGTGGGAAATACATTAGGAGAAAAGTATATAATGTACAAGATTTGATTAAAGGCTAAAAGGGTATAATAATATATAATTAAATGTAAAGAAAGATATATTACTATTTACCTTTCATATGTACAAACTTATAATATGTATATATTAAACTACTCGTGTGTAATAAGTGAGACATACTTTTAATTAATTAAATTCACCACTGAGTTTCATACTCTGCACACTAATGTTTTGGTTTGCAGGTAAATAGGAACAATAAGACATCCTCGAGAGAGGTGCAGTGTAGCAGCAGAATCAGCAAAGGGGATAATTTTTATTTGTTTTATTATGTGTAATGGAACTCATGTAATAGATGTAGGTTATATGTCTAGCATGCTTAGAAGCTACTATGGTTTTGTAATCTATTTAAATAATAAATTTGTATGAATAGCCTTTGCATGTTGAATGAAAACTTGTGTGATCAGTTGTTTTAATTTTTATATTTAACTAAATGTGGGGCCTGAGGCCTATGACATGTTGATATATGAAGGATCAATAGGATGGTGTCAATATTAGAAGTACACCTATTATTGGGACCCTTCAGGGATCCGATAAGGGTGTTACACAATCCTTTCTAAAATGCCCTACAGCTTTATTCCATAACATACTTTGAGACTATTCCTTTAACATACTCCACCATGTTTCTTGCCATATGTTTAATAAGTAAGAATTATGCTTAGTTGTTAAAATTGGTGCACTAGTAGCTGGTCTCTGTTGAGGCTATCTAAACAACCCTCTCTACCTAGATCTGTGTCTAAGGTGGTCTCTGAGATGATTGTGCAGTAGGGTTCTTTCTCTATCTCTTCCTCACCTCTGGAGCTGTGCTTATTCGTCTAGCAGTGAATGCTCTCTTCTTTTACAAATTTTCTTTATGTTCCTTCAATATATCTTCCACTGCATAAATTGCTGTAACTAGCTTAACAAAGTCATCAATCTTGTTTATAGCCATCTGTAATCTGATCTCAATATCTAAGCCTTTCATAAATCTCATGCATCTATCTAGTTTTATAGGAAGTATCTCACTGGCATATCTGCTTAGTCTAGAAAACTCTTTTTTACATTCAGCAATTGATCTCCTATTTTGCTTCACATCGAGGAATTCATGTGTTTTCTTCTTAACATAAGTCTGTGTGATATATCGCTACTTGAACTCCCTTAAGAAAAACTCCTATGTCATAGGTTTAGTTGCTTTAGATTCCAAGACTATTCTTTATTATAAGTATGCCTCTACTTACAATAATGACGTAGCATAGATCAAACACTCTTCTAGAATGCACTCTAGTTGCTCTAGAATCCTCTCTATTCTCCACAATAAGTATGCCTCTTCTTGTAATAATGATGTAGCATAGATCAAACACTCTTTTATAGTGCACTTCAATTGCTCTAG
The DNA here is from genome assembly GCA_948208565.1 of Hura crepitans. Lineage (NCBI taxonomy): Eukaryota > Viridiplantae > Streptophyta > Magnoliopsida > Malpighiales > Euphorbiaceae > Hura > Hura crepitans. The sequence goes on along the minus strand of CANXYI011374282.1, from coordinate 8,625 downwards.
AATCCTTTATGTTCTTTTTAGCCAGTATTAAGCCTTGGCTGCATCATCTACATTAGCTCCCTTAAAATCAATGGCTCCTATCTTTTTAACACATTCAAGATAAGTCTTTTAGAGAGCCAATGATTATGGTTATTGTTGCTACCATACTGGTGGTTATGAAGCTATTGGTGGTTGTTATGGAATAGTCGTTGCTACAGTTTGCCTCAATAAATTAGCCATTTTTTGCATCCTTGGTGGTGCTACTGGTACTAGATGAGCAAATTTAGACTCTGCATCACTGGGTAAGGAAGCTTATGCTCATGCTGGCTTATTTACTATTAGTAGGGCATGACTTTGTACCTCTTCTTCCTCACTAACTAGAACACTTAAATCATTCATCTTTAATATATATCAAAAAAACAAACATCAGACTCAAGCAATGAAGTTTTGTATGATGTATGGACATGTCAACCTAATGGCACTCACATGCAATCTAATACACCTAGAAACACCTAACCCTATGCTTTGATACCACAAAATGTAACACCCCTCACTTGACCCGATAGGCAGATCTAAATGAAGGATGCCACATTATGACACCACTTACTCAAACCATTTCAAGTCTGAATAAAAGATGACATAAAAACAAACTTGTATTCTAAAAGGGCTCAGAAGGATGATAATCAACTCATGCATATAATGAGTTTGATTAAAGAGGGAAAGCTTACTGAGTACAAAATAAAAATAGATGACTATTTGTATTACCATGATAAGCTGTGTATGCCTAATATAGAAGACATTAAGTAGCAAATTTTGTAGGAAGCTCATAGTTTACCTTATGCCATGCATCTCGGGAGCACAAAAATGTATCTTGATTTAAAGCCATATTATTGCTGGTCTAGAATGAAGAAAGATATAGCTAAATACATATCCAGATGTCTAACTTGTCAAAAAATAAAGGCAGAGCATCAAGTTCATTCTGGATTGCTATACCATAGAGCAATACCAGAGTGGAAATGGGAGAGAGCAACTATGGATTTTATTATTAGATTACCTGAGACCTGGAGCAAATGTGATGTAGTATGGATCATTATAGATAGATTAACAAAGACAACACATTTTATTCCAATTAGGAAGGATTATTCACTGGAGAAACTTGCTCAGCTATACATTGATGAGATTGTGAGGTTACATGGAGTTTTAGCATCTATCATATCAGATCGAGACCTAAGGTTTACTTTAAGATTTTGGAAAAAGTTACATAATGCTTTAGGTACACAACTTATATTCAGCACTGCTTTTCACCCACAAATAAATACTCAATCAGAGCAAGTTATCCAGGTGCTTGAAGATATGTTAAAGAGTTATGCTATTGGTTTTAAAGGTAATTAGGATCAGTATTTATCTTTAGCATAATTTGCATATAATAGTAGTCATCAAGCAATGTTGGGAATGGCACCATATGAAGCCATATATGGGAGAAAATGTAGAACTCTATTATATTTAAGTGAAGTGGGTGAAAATAAAGTAATGGGACCAGATTTGATAAAAGATGTAGAAGAGAAAGTCAACATTATTAGAGATCGATTGAAAGCAGCATCAAATTAGTAGCAATCATATGCAAATTTGAAAAGAAGACCAATTGAATATGAAGTGGTAAATAATGTTTTTCTTGAAGTGTCACCTTGGAAAAAAGTGTTGACATTTGGTAAGAAGGGCAAGTTGAGTACATGATTCATTGGTCCATATAAGATAATAGAATGTGCAGGACTAGTGGCATATCGATTAGCATTGCCACTAGAGTTACAATAGATTAATGTTATTTTTCATGTTTCTATGCTAAGGCAATACAGATCAAACCCTAATGATGTGATAGCAGAGGAGGTGGAAGTTTAGCTAGATCTTTCTTATAAAGAAGAGCCAGTATGGATTTTGGCGTGTGAAGTGAAGGAATTATGAAATAAAATAGTGCCATTAGTAAAGGTGCTATAGACACATCATAAACTATAAGAAGCCATTTATGAAAGTGAGCAACAAATGAAAAAGCATTATCCACATCTATTTGAACCAACTAAATCTTAAGGATAAAATTTCTTAAGAGGGGAAGATTTGTAACACCCATAAATCTGGCCTTATAAATAGTATTTATGGCAACCCGAAAATCTTAACTCTCATGAATAGCACTTCTCGGGATGGATAGTGCTTCTTAAAACTCGAGTCACACTAAGTGTACCAATAGGGAGTATTAATTATGAGAGAATTTTAGGCAAAGTTTGAAACCAATCCGATGTCATTTGGATTGTTAAAAATGCTAAAGAAGATTTTACAATAGTGTCTTATGAATAGAGCCGTAGGCAAAGCTGAATCGTAAAATAAATTAAAAGTTGCTTGAAATAACTTGAAAATGTTATGAGCAGATACCTAAATATTTTGAATAGTCCATTGACTTTGGTATTGGAATTTTTTTATATCAAGAAGTAATTTTTACTTAATTTTTGAGAAAGAAAACATAGTAATTTTTCGAGTTTCCTTCGTTTTAGAGGGTTAAGGTTTTAAGGGAATTTAGAGGAGGAATTTATCTAATTTTGGCGATAAAAATAAGGGAATTTTGATATTCTGAGAGGGGATAAAAATTTTATGAAGTTTTGGAAAAAATAATTTTTAAAACTTATAAATACCCTTTCCTTCCTATTCCCTTAATTTCTACCTTAATCACCCCTCACCTTTCCCTCTAAACTTACACACTCCTCCTTCCCCCTCTCCTCCTTTTCTTTCTTTCTACACTTAAACCCACCCTTAAAACTTATTCAAAAGGGTAAAGCATCTCGAAAGGAACTTATAGACACTAACAACCCTAGACTTGGCAGAGTATACTGAAAGGAATCACGAATTCCCTCCCAAGGTGAATAGTGTGTATCTGACAATCGAGTAATTTTCTTTTGGTTTTAATATTTTTCTAGGTTCAACAAGTGCCTAAGAGAGTATATATTTGCTTGTTTTGAATTTTATAGTTTTCTATGACTTTATATGATTTTTTAAAAATCGTACCTATTTGAATTCATAGGTGAAAAACTCGAGCTGAGCTTTTCGAGGCAAGGAAACGGCCAAGAAAAGCATCGAGCATCTTGAATGACCTACTTGATATGTGTAATGACCTTAATTTGAATGAAATGCATAAAAATCTATTATGGACATTTATGACATGAATTGGCATTTAATGTAATAATGGGTAATAAATGTATTATTGGTATAAATGACATTAATAGATAATGAATGCATATAATGTGCTAGCCTAGACCTTATTATGCATGTGTAATCCATAATTATGGTGAAATTAAGAAATATATGCATTATGTGAATTTGTACATTTTAGGATATTGTATATAATTAATGTGCACATGTGTGCGTATAATTAATGGATGTTAATATGTGCATTTACATGGCATAAATAAGATGTTAATAGTGAGAGTATGTTGGTCAAATGGTTATTAAATGATGGCATGCTCATGTATGTAATAATATGACCATATAAAGCCATTATACTATATTAATGCTATATGACCATGTATAATCGGTTTGAAGTAAATGGATGTGATTTTGTGCATCTAAGCATAATTTATAATTATAAAGGTTTATGAATGTGTTTTAGTAGCCTTGAGCATGTATAGGCTGAAACTTCATATATGAGAGCCATATGTGTATTTTGTGATCTTTACATATGGTTATAACTTGAATAGCATGTTTTATGCTTAAATGGCATTTCAAATGTGCACATGTGATGACTAGATTATGTGTGTGTGCTTAGTGATGGCCAAATGCATTATATGAGTGCATGGTGTGGATTAGCCACTTTTATGGAAATAAATGCATATATGAGTTATGAAACATAAAAATGACTAATATGTGTATGTGGGGAGTTTGATATGTGTATTTGCATGGGTATAGGCTATAGGAAGTATCTAAATGCATTTTTTGTTTCAGGTATATGTGATTGCCCTCTAATAGTTATTAAAGGTATATAATTCACTAAATACAGATATTATGTGTAAAATGGCAAGTTATGCGAAATGTGATTACCATGTATAACCATGATGCATTAGACATTATAAAGCATGTTAGCAATGATAGTAATGGTGAGATATATGGTTATGATGCTAGAAGATGATTATATCTTTTACACCTAGGCAATGCGACCTTTTGGTGCTAGGGAGCTTATGTAAGCCTAATTTGGCTATGCTATGTATGATATGACACATGCTACTTAGCATAAGAGTTTAGGACTCATTGATGTGTGAAATAGCCAATGTGATCAGTTTAGTTAAGTTGAGAAATAAACAATGTTATGTTAAAAATGGTTAAAACAAGATAAATTAACAAGTTTAATAATGTCTATATGTTTTGACAACCTAGTTTGTATAGTTTGACCGGTCAATTAGGATTTAGTAGCTGCAATGTTTACCTTTGGGTATGAGACCTACGAGTCAATGTTTAAGTGTCGACGGGCATGAGGCTTTCGTGAAAACATTTATTAGCACTTTCGTGTCTAAGGCCTATAGGCTAATGTGTTTTAGTATCTACCGAACCGAGTGGCTTCGGGTATAATATTCTTATGCACTTTTGAGTGTGAAGTGCCTTTAAGTGCAATGTTTTATGCACTTTTGGGTATGAAGTGCCTTTGGGTGTAACGATATCCGCTATCCAACCTTAGATAGTTATCTCTTAAGTATGGGCATGACTTAAACAAATAATAAGGTTTATTGTGATATAAGCATAAGTTAAATGTAATATAATGGTAATTACATCTTAAATGATGTGTTATGTGTGACATTAATAATTTTGACATAATGATAGGTTAAATCGATTAATATGATACATGTCATATAATGTGGAGTTTATTACACATAGAATTGATGTATTAGTGTATATAGGGTCTTGAAACCCGAACACTAAATAATGGTGCATATGTATGGTAATGGGTCGAAATGCATGTTATTATATTCGCTATAATGTATAGTTGAGTATGTGTATATTTTTAACTGATATATCAGTACTTTATGCATACAATTGATTTTAAATATGTTAAGAGCAACTATGTTGTGATTATGGGCAAAACATGGCTTATGTGTATTTTAAAGGCAAGTATGTGCATGAAAAAGGCATAATTATGTGAGATTCATAATGTGTGCATATTTGTGATGGTAAATGTTCCACTTGATGTACATTGTATAAATGAATGCTTAAACTATCATTTTCAAGTTAAAGTGATTACACCACTAAGCAAAAGCTTAGTGTATTGCCTGTTGGTAATGCATAGGTAGCAGAGCAGCATATTAGAGCCATATCTTTTGCCCCACATGAGAACACAAATGTTGCCCTTCTAGGGTAATTTTTGGTTTCTTTTTGTAAAATGATGATGATGTGAATATAGATAGTGATACTTTTGTGATTCCAGAGGGATTGGGCCTAATCTATAAAACATGGGTCGATTTTGTAATTAAAACTATATTTATTGTAAAAGCTTTATATTTCTTGTATGATTTTTATGAAAACTCTTAGTGTTGCATGTGAGAATGCTAATTGAGTTGAACGTGAGGCTTTATGTTTTTCTAATGAGATTGGAGGGTCAAGAGGACCCATGTAGAGTTGTGATGTGTTGTACGTTAATATATAAGTGTTTTTAATAGGTTTACTATTTAGGAAAGTGTCTCGATACAATCGATATGTTGCTAGATTTTTGACACCATGACCCTATTAGCTGCCTCGTAATACTTGCCAAATGGTTTTTAGTGTTTTACAACTCCATAAATAAAGAAATCATTTAATTAATAAAAGTTTTAATTTATTTAGGTTTTTATAGGTAATGGAATTGGATATTGGCAGTTACTGGTGCTCCTTATTCAAGTCTGGTGTATAGATTAGGTAGAGGGCACCATACATAGCATTTCACATATAGTGTTCTTGTTCATATATTCTAAGATTACATGTATGCCAATCACAATTACATGCTTTTATAGTTACATGAGGTCAACATAGCATAACTATAACATTGGACATGTATACAAGGTCCATAAATGCATATTTCCACTTAATTCTTATCTTTAAAACTATATCATAATCATGTGATTTTCAATAGTTAAACATGTTAAAATATGTGTTAAAATATTAGTTCTAAGTGCCTTTACAATTGCCTTTCAAACAATTCAATTGGCACTTGAAAATATTAAGTTTTATGACATTGGGAAGGGGTCACAATCATGAGGCCTTCGAAATTCTAGAATCTTGCTAAATCTTTAGGGGGTTATAGCTATGAGTCCTAAGGGGGTCACAACTTTAAGGCCTATAGTGCAACAGCTTTGAACTACAATTTCTTCATAATTTTTCTTCCAAAAGCTCTTCTAATTAGTCCAAATTCAAGAAATTAACAAAAAAAAAATTGATCCACAAAGCATTAGCAACAAATTATGAATCATTTTGCATATTAAAAGCACTTCTAGTGCACACAAATTAACCCAAAATTCATAATCAAATCTTCAAATTCATAATAATACCAAACTATGAACCCCAGCATTAATTCATCAACTTCACAGCACATGAATACAATTGTGCTTATGCACATACTTAGAAAAACGTGTAGAAATGCTTAGGAACGTATTCTACTCCTCCACAATGCATTTGCCCTTTGATTTGGGCATTGATGATTCACCCATTTCTTCCTCTTCGATAAGAACAACATTAAACAAAGTAACTAGAATCAATGTAAAAGATAATGAAGATAGAGTGGATGATCTAACCTTAAAGGATTTTAGCAATTGCTAGAGAAAAAAGTTCCGTGAGAAGATGAACAAAGAGAAGGAGAAGAAAAGAACATTAGTTTCTTCCTTCTCTCTATTCAATCTTTTGTTATTTATACTTTTTAAGTGGATGGTCAAGGTTTCATCTTAACTTTCATTTAATGGCCACAATTTTCCTCAAGTTCAAATGTAACTAAATCTTTTTTTAAATACACAATAACATATCCAGTCCTTCATCCAAAAACTTTTATGCCTTGATAAAAACTTATTCAAAAATTTAAAATTACTATTTTAGCTTTTATGAGCATATGATATTTTTTTGGTAATTATTTTTGGGATGTTACAATTCTTTCCCTCTTAAGTAATTTCATCCTCGAAATTACTTGAACCAAAAAATTGAGGTTACTACTACCTCATCGCTTTTTCTCATTCCCAAGCTGCCTCTTCCATTTTATGTTCCTTAATAAGACCTTGACTAATGGAATCCATTTATTCCTCAACTATTTTATTTCTTTTGCTAAAATTGTAATGGGTTTTTCTTTATATGTCATATCCAACTGAATCTTAAACTCCTTAATAGATATAACATGTGATGGATCTAATTGGTATCTCCTCAAAATGGATACATGAAAAACATTATTTATCTTATCCAATTTAAGTGGCAAAGCTAGTTTATAGTCTACAGGACCTACATGTTCAATCACATCATATAGACTAATAAACTTGGGCAAAGCTTACCATTCCTGCTAAAATACAGAACTTTCTTCTACGGAGATACTTTTAGAAACACTTTGTCTCCCACTTCAAACTCTATATCCTTTCTTTTTAGATTAGTGTATGACTTTTTCCAATCAGAGGCAATCTTTATGTTTTCCTTTATGATCTTAACCTTCTCTTAAGCATCTCGAATCATATCTAGTCCTGTAACTTTATCCTCACTTAGCTTAGTCTAGCAAAGAGGTGTGCAATATTTCCTACCATATAAAGCTTTATATAGGGCTATTTTAATACTAGCTTGATTGTTGTTGTTGTATGCAAACTACATCAATGGTAAATTTATGTCCTAACTTCCTTAAATCTCAATAACACATCCACAGAACATACCTACAAGTACCTAAATAATCCTTTTGGTTTGACCATTTATGGATGGAAAGCTATATTAAGCTGAGCCTTATATCTAATGCTTCATGAAGCATCTTTTAAAATTTGGAGGTAAACTTTAGATCACTATCAAACACTATGGATTTAGGTCCCTAAGTAACTTGACTATCTCTTAAATATACATCTTAACCAATGTTTCTAAGGAATAGTCTATTCTGACAAGCAGAAAATGAATCGGCATTGTCAATCAATTCATAATTAGCTAAAAAACATCATACTTCTTTAGGGTCAATGGTAAACTAATCACAAAATTCATAGTTATCTAATTCCATTTCCATTTAGGTATTGCTAAAGGTTACAACAATCCCAATGGAACTTGATGCTCTACTTTCACCTACTAACACATCAGACACTTAGTCACATATTCCACTATATCTCTCTTTATAGTTAACCACTAATAATGTGACCTTAAGTCTTGATATATTTTGGTACTTCCAAGATCCATGGCATAACAACTACTATGTACTTTATTTAAGATCAAACTCTTGAGCTCTTGATTGTTAGGCATACACAATTTGCCCTGGTAGAACAATTGTCTTTCTTTTAACTCATATTCACCTTACTTTCCCTCTTAGAGTTGCTTTATAATCCCTTTTATTATCTCATCATCTCTTTAAGCATTACACATTTTGTTGAATCATGACGGGCTTAACCCTCATCTTTATAAAGATAGCTCTATCATATGTCAAGTTTA
>CANXYI011374113.1:0-10275 GCA_948208565.1 Hura crepitans | reverse complement strand
TCATTTACTTTAGGACTAAATCCCCTTTCTTGATCTTATGAGGCTTAACCTTTTATTAAAAACCCTTTCCATCCTTTTTTAATAAAGCTGATTATGATATAAGGCCTTTACTCTTCTTCTATCTAACATGGTTGATTCTTTATACTTGTTCCTTGCCTATTTTGCTTAAACGATGTTAGTTTCAAGTAGAACCTTTAGAGATTTAATCATTATCTTTATTAGCAATATAGGTTATATCCCATATACTAATGAATAAGGGGTTGCTCATATTGATATTCTAACTATTGTTCTACATACTAAGAAGGTAAAAGGCAACTTTTTAACCTAATCTTTGTAATTCTTTACCTTTTTAGCCAATATTGTCTTTATAATTTTGTTTGCAGCCTCTACTACTCTATTGGCTTGAGGTCTATATAGAGATGACTTATGGTGTTCAATTCTATATCTTTCGAGTCAATTATTTGTTTCTCCTTAGAATGGACACCATTATCAATTACTATATGATAGGTACCCTATATATACAAATGATATGGTTTTCAATGAACTTCCTCATTTGTTTTCTCCCTAATTAGCTAAAAAAATTAAGCTTCAACCTAATTAGCAAAATAGTCTATAGCTACAATAATGAACTTATACCTATTAAATTTGGCATTACTTCCCTAATAATGTCAATTCCCTAAGCTAAAAATGGCTAAGGTGATGATAGATTATAGAGTTCTATCAATAACATATACAAAAGATTTGCATGAATTTGGCAATCATGACACTTTGGCAAATTCAAAGCAATCAACTTCCGTGGTACTCTAATAATACCTTATCTTAATATCTTTTTTGCTAATGCTACCCTATTCATATCAGGCCCATAAGTACCAGTATGTATTTCTTTAGCTTTCGTCTTCACTTAAACACCTAAGGTGAACTTCATTTGATTGCCTCTTATACAGTTGGCCACTAAAATATAAAAATTGAAAGGCTACATGCTTAAATGCTAACTTATCTTTCACACTAATCCCTTTATATAGCTTCCCATCCTTTAGGTAGTTCTCAATGTTATAGTACTAAGGCTAACTATCTATATCCCTATTTATTTGATAAACTCCCACCTTATTCTTCTCATAAAATGGTAAAGAAGAAAAGGTTACAATTATATATGGTGATTTAGGCATATTCTTAAGTTCCCACACACTACCCAAGCTAGCTACTGCATTTACCATTTGATTTTCTTCCTTAAGGAGGAAGTGAACTAGTATTAAAGTGAGTTTTTTCCTTATCCCATTAATTGTATTAACATAGGATTTTAACTTCTTTTTTTTATTTCTCATTTTCCTTCCACCTGATGGGTGACTAACATTAAATGTTCTCACACTTTTACATCATTTATTCTAAGAGCAACAAGAGCTTATAAATTAAATAGACATGCCTCATATTCAACCATGTTATTGGTTACTTTAAATGTAAGCCTTTTTGCTAATGGGATATGTTCCCTTTTGAATGACATCAAGATTACTCCAATTCCAGCTCAATTTTGGTTAACTACTCCATCAAAGAAAATTTTCCATCATGAACACTAATTGCCCTAAGTGCTCATCTAGAAATTTTATTTCCCATCTCAAATTATCAATGATAGATTATTGAGCAAGGAATTCTACCACTACCCTTCCTTTTATCATTTTCTTGGTGACATACTCCAAATCGTGCTTTTGGAATATCACCATCCATTTTGCTAGTTTACCTAAAAGTGAAGGCACTGAACACTGAGATAGATATCTTAATAGATCTAATTTGGTAGCCATAATCATTTTGTATGACTTGAAATAGTGCTCTAATTTTTTTATTGCCCAAACCATGGTAATCCATGTCATTTTTACCTTAAGATACTTAACTTTTTATGTTAAATATTTTCTATTAAGATAGTGGACTATATTTTCCCCTCCTTTTTTCATCCTTTTATGCAAGCATTACCCTTATTACTACTTTTTCTATTACTAAATATAATATAAGTGGTTTCCCAAGTTATGGTGGTTGTAAGATAGATGACATCATCTGTCTACTCTATTAATTGATTCTTTCTTCAGTAACTTGAAAATAAGTTCACAAATAGAGTTAAGTTTGGTGATAAACCTTAAGATGTATTAAAGTTTCCCTAAGAATCCTCTAATCTCAGTTTTTATCTTAAGAGTAGGCATTTCTTGGATGGCTTTCACCTTTTTAAGGTCGAGTTCAATTCCCTTTTGACTTACTATATATCGTAAAAGTTTTCCAAATGTAACTCATACACAATTTTTTAGGTTAAGTCATAAATTATATTTTTTGACCCCTATTAGGAACTTTTCTAAGGCTTTAATGTGTCATTCCCTAGTTTTGGACTTTATAATCATATCATCCATGTAATCCTTTACTTTTTTATGTATCAATCTGGAATAAAGTAGTGGCCATATGTTGATACATAACACAAGCAATTTTAGTCCCAATGGCATAACACTATAATAATAAGTTTCCATTTTAGAATGAAGGTGGTCTTCACTTTGTCTATAATTGCTATGAGGATCTAGCTATATCCTAAAAATCCATCTACCAAAGAATACATGGCATGTGTGGCAGCATTGTTGATGAGAATGTCAGTATATGGGAGAGGGAAATCATCTTTCGGGCAAGCCTTGTTTAAATCCCTATAATCAACATACATTCTTACCCAACTATCTTCTTAGGTATTAATACTATGTTTGCTAACCATGTAGAGAATTCTACCACATTTAAAAAGTTAGTTTTATCTACTTTTTAACTTCTTCCTTAATCTTATTGGCCTATTTTAGTCTTATTATTCACAATTTTTGTCTAATAAGTTTAGAATTCGGGTAAATTGGGATGAAATGTTGGGCAATGTCTTTATCTATAACCAACATACCATAGATCCATGCAAAAACCTTTACATGCCATTTTAACATATTTTATAAGGATTTCTTCTCTTTAGGTTATAAGTTTTGTGTTAGTAATATTTGCTTAGGATTTTGTTCACTCCTAAGTTAAATTCTGATACATTAATAAAATTAATTTTTAACATGCTCATAGATATTCATTATAAAGTATAGTGTCATTAGGTAAGATGTTAAACAAGCAAAATTAAATTTTATTTTATTAATCTTAGAAGTAAAATTGTCATCAAATAAATTTGAAAATGAAAGGGAATCATCTAAAGAGCTATCATATACAATATCTAGTTTTTTATTTAAAAAATTTCTTGGTGAAATCTTAGGCAAATATAACCATATTAAGTGTTAAAATTTCCTTCCTAGTTATTCGATCTTTTAGGGTTAGATATTTTAGCTTTAAGATCTCCTCCTTATTTTCCTTCGGCTTTTCTTACTTTTAATTTGCTATTAGACCTATAAAGATTTCAAATCCTAGTTTAAAATTGCCATTAATTGGTATAAGTTTGAGTGAGCTAATATAATCACTATTGATAAAGAAATCACTTAACTTGTTTCCCTACTTAGGTGGCTTCTCTTTCTTCTCATATTCAAATCCTAATCTATATGTTTAGCTTTTAATGTCTAATAAGTTGGGAACTTCTTTACCATTCTTTCTTAAGCCTATCATAGGAAAGAAACATGACTTTTTTATTATGCTCAAGACATGATAGTCCATTTCCTCTTTATATATCAAGGCCACTTAAAATCCCAATAGCAGAGGTTGGTCAAGGTTCAAATTGGCCATGGTGTTTCTAGCAGTTAAGACCTTTATCTTTATCACTTCCTTATTGAAAGGAAACTTTATCATTTGGTGAAGTGTAAAGGGAACTCCACTAAGTTTATAGAACCATGAGTATCTAAGAAGTATTGTAAAAGTTACTAATATGTCCAAGATAGTGAAAGTGACCTCACTATTTATTAGGCCAACATTTATAAGAGTGATAAAGGTTACCTCAATTGAACACTTAACATCATCATGGGTTGAATTACTAGCTTAGAAACCTCTATGGCCTCTTTTATCTTTTCCATTAGGAGATCCTTGTCAAAAAAAAAAGAAAAAAAAGCCACATTATTTTATTTACAATTGAGTTCACTACCTCCTTGGGTGTAGTGGCAGTTTTAGTACTCATAGCATCTAAAGCCTTGGCTAAAGCTTCTCTATGCTTCCTTGAGGCAATTAGAAGGCCTCATACTCTTACGTGCACTTGAGGCTTCTTTAATTATTTTAGGAAAAAGACTTCTTCTTCTTCTTTTAGAAGGGACTCCTCTTTATTTGTTTCTTTATCTTTGTCCTTCTTATTGTAGAATCTCCCACGCTTAGTAACACCATTGACATCAGAGGCTTTTTCATCACTTATCTCATCCGACAAGGTAATGATATCGACTTTTTCATCTCTATCTCAAATATTAAGTTGTACAGTAGACACCATCTCTTTGCCTATTTTGATATAGACAAATGAGTTAAGAACATATTCTTCTTGTAAACTTAACCTAACCATTAATATGTTTTGAGGAGGTGAAACCTTATTATGATTTGGTAGAGGGTTATTCTTAGATCTAGGCTAGTTTTTGCCTAGGTTGATAAGGGTTCCATGATCTATTAAGTCTTGAATTGTATAACAAAATTAAGTATAGTCATTAATATCATGCCCTTTGCCTTAATAAAACTTACAATAGGCATTTGGATTCCAGTTAGCTGGGAGACAATTTGGTGGTTATCTTGGAGCCAATCATGTTATAAGGCCTTTTTCCTTTAGGTTTTCCAAAACCTTAGATAACGGCCTACTTAGGCAGAGAATCTATGATTCCTAACAACTCGTATGTATATAAATTTTTAGTAAGAGGATGTTGAACTGGAGTTATTTTTCCATGTCTTTTTTTTAATACTCTCTACATTTTAACCTTTAAAGCAACATCATACACCTTGGGAAATATCTTTGATAAAAGATATTAGAGCTTATTGGAGATATAAAGAAGCACATTCTTAACTACTATTCTCACTTAGTCCTTTTCTGAGGGTGTACCTCCATTTGAGCTGCCTTATTCCTTTATTTAAAAAAAAACCTAAAAGCTCTCATCAAACTTTTGCTTGGAAAGTTCCATATCATGTAGAGGGATCTCAATATTAGTATTGAAGGTATATTGCTTAGTGAATACCTTAACTAATTTGGATTAGTTTCAACTGGTGGACTCATATAGCTTATAGAGTCATTTCATAGCTGCTCCTTCTAATGATAAGACAAATAGATTAGTGATCTATTTCTCGCTTAACCTAGTGGTACCCACAGGGTCTCCTTTTCATTAAACTTAGCTAGTTTGGGCATTTTGAATTTTTTTGGAAGCCTTTCCTCTCCAAATATATCAAAGGGCTTTAAATCTTCTAAAGCATAATTCTTATGCCCTTTGACCATTTTCCTTAGCTCATCTATCTCTTGTTTTACCTCAGCACTAACCTCCTGCCATATAGCCTTAACTTATTGATCCTTTTTTTATTGACATAATCCTTTATGTCTTTAAAAGTGTCTCACTATTCAACTATTCTCTTTCCTTTATGCATATTGGTTTTACTTCACCTATACCTAAGTTATTTTTAATGGTAGTAACTAGGAATTTTTAACCTTTCTTCTAGCATTTTAGTTTGGGCTTCAAGGATTGGGCTAAGAATTGCTTGAAATTGTCACTAATAGATATGGTGTAAGGTTGGCCAGATGAAATAATAAGTGTTTTCTAGGTTAATCATCTACTCTTATTCTTAGTCTAAGTAGGTTTAAAACCAATCATGATTACATTATAATTGTTTTCTTTTAGAAAACTTATAGCCTAAGTTTTGACTAAATATATGTATAAATATTGTGGCATAACAAATAATCCTTCCAACCTCATTTATCCCTCTTAAGGTATAAGCAAAATTTTTATCCTAGGTTGATTTTAATTCATACATCAACTGGGATATATGAATTCTACTCATACTATATTTCCTATGGAATTTGAACTTTCATTAGTTAATTCTATCTTAAAGTAGGTTATAACCCTTTTTTACATGACCCTCATTTTTTTGGCCAACTAACCGAAAATGACCAAAAACTCGACCTAATTCTCACTCTTCAAATCCTAAAAGACAAGAAGAAAATTTAGGGAATCCTAAGCCATTCTTAATTGATCGACTGGAAAAAGCAAATTGCACCCCGCGAGGTAGGTAGAGTCGCCACCCAACATTGGTTGGAAAAATACCTTATAGGGCCATACTAGATAATCGTCCAAAACCCTGCTCTTATTTATACCTTAAATTAATATGAAATTTTTGAATTCATAATTTTATCTTTTTCCTCAAACAAGTTTTAAAATAATAAAAAAATCTAAACACATAAGAAATGTAAATAAACAAGATTAAAGGACATGATATTAAATGAGAACATACACCAAATCGGGCCATTTTTTACATTAAAAACTTTAGTTCTCACATGACATTTTACAAAATACACTTTTACATTGTTATGACTTTTGTTTAATAAAAATCTAAAACCATTTACTAACAAAACACCAATTTAATTGGCGGAAATCAATTTTGGTTAATTTTCCTTTTTAGTGTGTGCAATCATTTTTCTACCTATTACAATGTACATGGAAAATTACAAGGAATTATTCTAAAACAAAATAATAATAAATGGCAATTCTTTAAAATACATTCTAACTAGAAAAAAATAGAAATCAAATCAAAATTAACTAAATTTTAAAATAGTAAATTAAGTCATATGAAATTTAATTAAAATATATTCCAATATAATAAGGAATTAAATTAAAAGAAAATTAACTAAGATACATTTTAGCAAAATAGGCATTAGACCACTATGTCTGACTAGCAAATAAATGATTCGGTCCTGAGTAATAAATAAAAAGGTGAGCTTATTTATCGAGTATAATTCCCTTCAGAATATTCTCTTATTGACTTTGAAAAAGAATTCAAAAAACTCCAAAGATGACTTTATCAAGATAAAAATTAATCTTTTTTTTCTTTGTATTTTGAATATCTTGACATACTTCTTAATATATCTCTCCAGTACCTTTGTGCCCCTATTTTTTGGATGTCACTATTAGATTTTATAGTTGACAGTGTCAAAGCAAAATGGGCATTTTACATTGTGAAATGTGTATGCTTTCCTTAAATGGAAAATAATCACTTTGACTTAGGTGAAAATGGCCATTTTGATATTTTTCAAAATGGTAGTTTTCTCCTACAAAATGACGTTGTTTTGATGAAAAGGAGAAAACTTTATAAGAACTTCCTTTCTTTATGAAAATCTTTTGTTTTAGATATAATTTTTTTGAAAAGTTAGCCTATCGGCTAAAAAGAGAACTTTCAGTTAGACATCAAGGTCCTTATTTTCAAGAATCCTTGTTCTTTCCTCATCATTAGGCAATCTAACTCAGGAGGCCTAAGACTCAATGTCTACAGTTGCCCTTAACTTTAGGAAGGTGACTACAGAGTGCGTAAAGTGAACTAAAGTTTAAAAAAAGAGAGAGACACGTACCTCGTTAAATGACCCTTCTCAATAAATTTTGGGATGTTAACCCTCTTCCTAATTTGGGGTTTATGTTGTTCAGTCCAGCATATTTACCCTCCTTCAAGTAAAGGTTTAACTTTTATCAACTTTGATTATTTAGGTAAGGCAAGACCATTGCACTTGATAACTTTATCCGAGAGCTACCTCTACTTGGTAGGTGTGACTTCTATCAGCTTCTAAAAAATCAAAAAGTGTGAAACCATTGCATCTAATAACTTTATTTCAAGAGCTCCCTCTACTTGGTAGTGTGACTTCTATTAGCTCTTGAAAACAACAAATATGGTGAAACTATTGCATCTGATAATTTTTTCTCAAAGCTCCCTCGACTTGGTAGGTTTGTCTAGATAAGGCGAATTATTACATCTAGCAATTGTCAGACAAGGCTACTTGTTGCATCGGACTATTTTTTAAAAAGTTTAGGTAAGGTATGGTTGTTGTGCTTGACAATCTTTTAACAGGTTTAGGTAGGGTGAAATAATTGCACTTGATGGTCTTTGAGAGGTTTAGGCAAAGTGAAACCATTGCACTTGATGGTCTTTTTAGAAGGTTCAATCAGGACAAAATTATTGCACCTAATGATCTTTTTAGAAGGATTAGTTAGGGTGAAACCCTTGAACTTGATGATCATTTTAAAAGGTTTATGTAGCATAAAATCATTGCACCTAATAGAAAAATTTATTAGATGAGTTTGAGCTAGTATGCTTGCCCCCTATAGTGGAGCAAATGACAAAGTTCATTCTAAATGGCAGGTACAAGGCTATATTTGGTTATTTTGACTTGAGCTTTGAAAAAGATACAGCTTACTCATTGTAACTGAGAGAGTGACAGAGTTCATTCTGAATGGCAGGCATAATGCTACACTTGGTTATTATTATTAGAGCTTTGAAAAGCATATAGCTTACCCCCTGTACTCAGTTGAGCTATGACATGGCATGGTAAGTGTATCAATTAATGGACAATGTTACCCTATACAAGCGAAAATAAGGTCCTAAGAAATGGTATAATGAAGCACAAGAGTGATTTTTTTTTTGTGCTTGCTTTATACAACAAGAGTAAAATATGAAAAAGAAAAGGAAGTACAAAAATGTCCTGGCTATGTCCTTACTTAGAAAACCAAGTGATATGTGCTGGCCCTTCTAAGTGATAATATGAGTGTTGGCCTGTTCAGGCATATCGCTCTTAATCAAAGATTGTGATGTTCAATCCTATAAAAAATAAAAAAGATTAGTATCAGTTTAGTATGATGAGTTTATGGTATGTACCTTAGCCTTTGTGCATCATTTGCATTTTAGCTAAAGTGTGGCTTCACAAAAAGATCAAAGAGTATTCACTACAGAGGTTCATGCATGCTATGTGTGTGTTTAATACATGTTCTTATGCAAATGCTTTTGCATTTTTTGAATACATGTTTGTCTATGCAACATTAATGATTGGATACTTATGTGTGTGTGTTTATGCATATCCACATAGGAGTGGAATATGCATGATAATGCTACCTAATCTTTTCCAAATGCATGCATATATGTGTATTGATGATAAAAGTTTGTATATAACTCTCTATATAAATGTATAATTGATGTATGAGTAAGTTGACACTTTTGGAGAATAGATGTGCAATTTTAGTGTATAGGGATTTTTTTATGTATGCATGTTTATGTGCATGTATGGATATTCACTTATACACTTATAAGGAGTTTTTGGGTGCAATATGTATGTAATGAATGTTAAATGGCTCCAACATGTGATGTTACTAAGTGTGTTTATTGAATATGTATGTATGATGCATGTATTGACTTTGGACTTTAAGATCCCTAAATAAATGTCTTTATCTAATCCTTGCTAGACAAATGATGAATGTATGAATGTAAAAATGATGCATAAAGGCAAGCAAATGATGAATGTACTAATTTTTGTATAAATAAATTATGGGTGTGCTATGGTTTACAAGTGCATATTTAAGTACAAAATATTGTTATTGAAATCACCCTTTCCTTGGACTCATTGTAGGGAAGACTTGGGTTTTATGGAAATGAAAAGAGTGTCTAAATTTTTTTCAATGGAAAGACTTAGGAAAGGACATATTTAGTGAGGATGAATGGAGTGATTTAAGGTATGGTTAAAGACATGAGATGAGAGCATTTGACAGTTTGTATCTTAAGAGGAAGCGATTATCATGGATTGCAATAGCTCTTTACTTACATACAAATGTAGAGCATTGCACATAATGATACCTTTATTATTAGTTGGTCCATTTTAGATTTTCCAACTAATATTTTCTCTCATCCCATAATTTTTGCCTGGACCACACATTGAGGGTTTTCAATCTAGTTTGGTATGCTCTAATTTCTACCTAGGCTGCCCTTTGTGAGTTTTCACCTAGTGAGTTTTTTTTTATCAACTTACCCATAACATTGTGTTTGAAACTCATTAAGTTGTTTAAATCTAATCTTGTGATCCTGAAGTGTATGTCATGGCTTAAATTTTAGGAAACTTTATCTTAAATTCCTTCTTGTCATGCCTAAAGTTTAAGAGCTTTGGATTATTGTGACTTGAAGTTCATGTCATGATTTGAATGAGTTTAAAGTGCACATCACTAATATTTGACAGATACTTGGAGCTATTTTGAGTCAATTAGTGGCTTTTATAGGTGCTAGCCATATGCCTCCAGCTTTTTGAATCCTGATAATTCAATTGCATGTAGAATGCCACCCTTCATGACCTTTCCAAGTGGTGCATTAATAATA
>CANXYI011374045.1:0-15109 GCA_948208565.1 Hura crepitans | reverse complement strand
ATATTAATTATGGACAATTATATCTAGAACATATTATACAATCAACGTTAATTTTTATTCCATAAAAGAAAATTATATTTTAAAAACACTACTTTTTTAGAGAATTTATATATAAATCCCAAAAAGAAGTAGCTATTAGCTTACAGATCTTCTGTTCGTAGAACAGTAGAGAATTAAAGCGCTTCACAAAATTGTCACGCTAATTTTATATCAATATTCTAATGAATATCAATAGATATTGACAAAGTATAATTTTTTTTTTAAAAAAAATATATAATATCAATAGATCAACTTCACATTGCTAAAATTTGAGTTATGATTTGATAAAATATATTTTATAATATTTACTGTTAAATTTATATTTTTTAAAATTTAATTAATAGTAATGGACAGTTAATTTTTAAAAAATACGTATCCAATAATTAATACTGTAATATACAGTATAGTGAATCAATACTTTAAAATTTGATCATTTTATACTACTCCTTTATTAATTTTCTTTTACTAGAAAACTTATATTCTCTCTCTTTTTACCTCTCTTCCTGTTACTATCGAATCTGTGAATATCATTGGAAGTCTGAATTCGATTGGATGAAAAAAAAATTGCTTTTGATAGATAATAATTTTTAAACTAAGTTCTAATATATTTTTATGAATTAATTGCGAAAATATCATTTATAAATTTATTTTAATTATTTCGTTTAGAGTTAATACAAAATTTTATTTTAGTAATATAGTAACATTTTAAATCTAAAAGCATTTAATAATTCAATATATTTTAGATTTTTAGTTAACGAAAATATATAAAGACGAAGTGGATCCAGCTGGGCTTAGGGTTTCAACTGCATTCAAGCACAGCCACAAAAAGATGGGTTTTTAGTAGATGTGGATCAAACCATGCTCATAGTTTAAATTCTTTGTCCAAAATGCCGACAAACAGATCGGGTTGAGTGAGTTCTCGACCTTATAATCATGGTTACATTTACGCTTGAGCCTCTAATTACCATGCTTTTCCCTTATTGATTTTTCTCATTTTTTAAGCATTGATTTGCAGGGAAAAATTATTTATTTATTGAATCAAGATAAATATGATAATATTATAGCAACAATAGACTATTAGGCTTGGTTTCAAAAAGGGATTGTTAAGCTTATCCTTCATAAATATTTTTAAATCAAATAATTATTAAGTAAAAAATTTTAAAATATTATCTAAGTAAATCAAATAATTATCTAAGTAAAAGATTTTAATAAAACATCTCATAACTGAAAATTTATATATTAATGACATTCAACATAAAATCTCAAATAAAAAAATTACATAGATAAAAAGGAAAAAGGAATTTCAACTATTAAGCTTCCAACTGTTCACAAAAGTCTCATCCATGGGACTGAACACATACAACTTCATATTATTTTTAAAATAAATGATTTTAGTTCGGCATGTCTTTATTATACACAATTAAGTACAAAAATGAGTTTGAATAATAGAACAAAAATTAAAAGCTTAAGGACTCAATTGAATAAAATACTAGTTGAAGAGCTCAATCTGAAACTTCTGATAAATTTAGGGGCAAAAAGCTATATTTGATTTTTTTTTTTAAGTTGAGGAAATTATCACTACAAAAAAAAACTGTTTTTAGCGACAGATTTTAGCTACAGATTGAAATCCGTAGCTATTAGCGACATAAATAGCTATGGATTACATAATCCGTAGCTAAATGCGGTTAGCTACGGAATATTAGCTACGGATTGAATTCCGTAGCTATTTGCTACGGATTTATAATCCGTAGCTAATAACCGCGGATTTAGCTACGGATTTTTAATCCGTAGTTATGGATTAGCTATGGGTTTTTTTCCTGTGTGTATTTCTTCATCTGATGTCCTTTTGTCAAATCCCTAACCCTTGAACCTCTACATCCATTCAAATCCCTAACCCCTAAAACATTTTATAGAAACAAATCGAAATTGATTCCTATTCTAAGCTGAGATCGATTTGACAATGGTGGCTATAGTATCGATAGTTCTTAACATCTCATATGTAAGTTAAAACACTTTCAATTTGCAGCTAAGATTTTCAATTTCTTGATCTCTCGTCTCTGATATCTCCTGCTGTCCATCTTTGAATCAGGGTTGTTGCTTATATTTCTGCTTTTAACCTCTGTTTCGGTGCTCTCTCTCTCACTCCTTTGACATCTTGGATCCTAAAATTTTCGTCACATTTGCAACTGAGATAAGATTTTGGTATGTGTATGACTTGTTTTATAAAATGACTAAAACATTTAGATAAATTGACCAATTGTAATTGGAGGAGGAAGATGCTACGAACTTGACAAGTTGACTTGACGCCACGAAGAAGAAGAAGAATAGCTTTGTGAATCCAAGAGGAAGATCAATGTTGTAGCTGATGCAGGTGCAGGTGCAGATGCAGATTGTTGTGTATGCAAAATTGGACCGATTCAAAGTTTTTCGAATTATTTAAATTGTTCAAATCGAATCAATTAAAAAATTTAAATTTTAGATTTTCCATTAAATTTGTCATGGTGAAAATCGAATAATTTGATTCGATTATTGTTATTGTTATTAATTTTTTTAAAACAAAATTACGAATCAAAAGGTAACATATAAGCGAAAAATCAGAGCGAATATTTTATCAAAGAGAAAATAAATTACATTTTTAATATCTGAACTTTTAATTCATAAAGGTATACTTAATCACAAACTTGCAATTATAACCCTTTCACAATATTCTTTTATTAAGAAATGAATAGCATTTTAGTTTTTTTCTCTGACCCTAAGAGACATAATTTTTTATTCAATCTCTCCTTCTCCCTTTCATTTTTGCCTCTCTTCTATTTTTTTCTTCTCTCTCTTCCATTTTTATCTCAATAATACGAGTGCATCAATTATAGCACCAAGATTAAATGAGCTTATTGAAAATAAAATAGAAGTGGAGTAGCAAAATTTAGCTTCATCACCTGTAGAAAAACTGTGAGCATGCTGGCATGTCAAAGTTGGTTATTTAGTTAGAAAATTAACAACTGTGAATCTTAATTGTTGTAATCAGTTACATGTAGCTAGAACGTATTATGTGAATTTTTGTAGAAATAATTGAACAGATTCATTTATAATAATAAAAGAATTCTCATTTCTCTCATCTTTTTCTCTCTGATTTACTCTATTTTGTCAATATAGTATCAGAGCTTTCAGTTTAGTTTTTGATTCTGTTTTCTTTGCTTGATTACTTTTTATCAAGATCTGTTTATCAACATTTTAATGGCTAACAATCAGAATCCTCCACCAATTCTTACTACTTCTTCTAGTATTCAGTCTCAATCTCAAATTGCAATACTAAAAGATTCTTCTTTAAACCCATTTTATTTGCATCCTAGTGAGAATCCATCACTTGTTCTTGTAAGTTCACTATTTGATTAATCTAATTACCATTACTGGCTTAGATCAATACATATGGCTTTACTCTCTAAAAACAAATATCAATTTTTTTGATGTATCAATTATGCAACCTCATAAGACAGTTCCTTTCTATAGAGCATGGGAACAGTGTAATGTCATGGTGAACTCATGGATAATGCGATCTTTAACTTCTAACATTGCTCGCAGTGTCTTGTGACTTGATACAACATATGCTATTTGGAAGAATCTAAAAGAACGTTTTGCTTAAGGAGATTATTTTCGTGTTGTTGATTTACAGCAAGAGTTTTATGATCTCTAATAAGGTCAACTCTCTATAAATGACTATTACACAGAACTTTGGTGTGTTTAGGATAAGCTTGTTAGTCTTAGACTATTTCCTATTTGTTTTTGTAATACTAGATATGTATGTGGAGTAATGATTGCTACTAGAGCTTATATTAAATCTAATTGTCTGTTAAAGTTCTTGAAAGGACTTAATGAATTATTTGTTGCCTTTAAATCTTAGAACCTACTTATGGATCCACTTCCACCTATTAATAAAGTCTTGGCACTGGTACTTCAACATGAGAAATAACTCTTAGGCCTTTTCTCTCAAGGAACTTCTATTGAGGCTATTTCTTGTGCCATAAAGACTACTAATACTTTTAAAAACTCTAATGCTTTGGACATCAAGAACAATAATGGGTGAAGAAATCCTAATTACAAGAGGCCAATTTATAGCTATTGCATAGAGGAAGGTCATATTTTGATATGTGTTATAAAAAGCATGGCTTCCCTATTGGTTACAAATCCAAGGGTTAGCAAGCTCAAGCACACTAAGTGGAATATGAAGATCAATATGATTTGTGTAGTGATACTGATAAGGCTACAAATACAATATGTACTCTTTCAATTACACCAAAACAGTATAGGAGATTGATGGATCTGCCACAATCTACAGAACCTCCACTCTCACAAGTTGTTGGAGCAACGATTTCTGGTGCTAAAAGAGCTAATTCATCCAATGCTCAATAGTCTAGTATAATCTTATCTAATTTCTTTCTTTTAGCCACTAACAAATCTTCATGGATAAATGATATAGGAGTTATCGATCATATTACATGCAATTTGAGTTCTTTTTCTTGTTATGAACCAGTTCATAATTTTACGATAAAAGTGCCCGATAGTTCCATCATTTTAGTCTCTCATATAGGGATTGTGGTTTTCAATAAAGAATTGATTCTAAAAAATGTTTTATATGTACCTTAGTTTTGTTTCAACCTCATATCTGCTAGCAAATTAAATGCGTCCAATTCTACTTCTATATGCTTCATTTTTTATTTTTCCACTTATTTTATTTAAGACATGCACAACTGGGAAGGATTAGTACAATTAAATATTTTCAAGGATTATACATGCTTATTAATCTTGCACAACCTATATTCATTTACTTAGCTACTTCTATCCCTACATCTGTCAAAAATAAAACTTCCTTTGATCATTGGCATTATAGGTTAGGTCATGCTTCTCACAAACAGATTTTGCACCTTAAATCTATTGACTCCTGTATTTATGTTCTTCTTAAACAACCATGTGATATATGTCATTTTGCCAAACAAAGGAAATTACCTTTTTCTCCAAGTGTAATTCTTGTGCCAGAGTCTTTTTTACTAATAAATATATACATATAGGGTCCCAATTCTATTTCAATCAAAGGCTATAAATATTTCTTAACCATAGTTAATAGTTACTCTTCGAATTATTTGGGTTATCCCTTTACAATCCAAGTCTGAAGTGCGACTACACATGCAATCCTTTTACTCTCATGTTCTCACACAATTTAACAAAAGAATTAAATGTATCAGAAGTGATAATGGGAGTGAATTCAATTTTACTTCGTTCTATAAGGACAAAGGCATTGGACATCAAATAAGTTATGTGGAAACCACTAAACAAAACAGCATTATTAAGAGAAAACACCAACACATTCTCAATGTAACTAGAGCCCTTAAATTTTAGATTAATCTACTTGATTCGAATTGGCCAAAATTTATTGCTCATGTTATTCATATCATAAATAGACTTTCGATACCCATTTTGAAAAATCAAACTCCTTATACAATGCTATATTCTCAGCCACCTGATCTTGCTCATTTTAAAGCCTTTGGTTGTTGTTTTATGCTTCTTCTCTCTCTTAAGGTAAATCCAAATTTGACCCTAGAGCACATAAATGTATTTTTATAGGCTTTCAACTTGGCACAAAAGGATTTAAGCACTTTAATCTTCACACTCATTCTATTATAATTTCGAGACATGTCATTTTTTATGAAAATATCTTTCCTTTACACCAAGTATTCGACAATCATTCTTTTTCTTCTAGTTCTAGTCCTCTAAATACCAGTTTACCCTTACCCTCTATGCCTGATATTAATCTTTCATCACTTTTTTACTTGTAAGATTTTCATCTTTAATAGTTGCCATCCGTGCATACCAATCCTACTTTAGCTACTGCATTAGTCCAACATGGAGTTTATCACCTATTATCTGAGATACTTTCCTTTAATTCTCATTCTTTTTTGCATAAAATATGATCTTTGTCTATTTCTATTCCTGTTGAGCCTAAGACATATGCAGAAGTCGCTTTTATGCCTGAATGGCAAGCTATTATACAAAGTGAGCTTGATTCTTTACACTTAAATAATATTTAAGAATTGACTTATCTTCCACTTGGCAAGAAGACCATTGATTGCAGGTGGGTGTTTAAGATTAAATATAACTCAGATGGGTTAATTAAAAGGTATAAAGGATGGCTAGATGGCCAAAGTTTTTACCCTGCAAGAGAGCTTAGATTATAATGAAACTTTTTCTCCTGTGATTAAAACAATAGCAATACGAACCCTACTTGCAGTTGCATCAGCCAAATAGTGGACTTAGAATAACTTAACATCAATAATACATTTCTCTATAGTGATCTTTATGAAGAAGTTTATATACAACTCCCTCTTGGCCTTAATCCACTAATTCTAGTTAAGCTTGTAAGCTGTTAAAGTCAATTTATGGTTTAAAATAGGCTGTTAGTAGATAATGGCATCACAAGCTTACTGAGTCACTTATTTCTTATGGTTTTTGTTAGGCTACTGTAAACCCATCTTTATTCACCAAGATTATTGATTCTTTGTTTATTGCATTGTTGGTCTATGTGGATGATGTCATACTAGCTAGCAATGATCATTGTCAAATTTGTGAAGTCAAATGTTCTTTCATGATACTTTTAAAATCAAAAGACCTTGGCTCTTTAAAGTTCTTCCTTAATTTTGAAGTTGTAGGTCATCCGCTGGTATCAATATGTCCTAAAGGAAATATACCTCAAACTTGCTTTTTGATTTAGGTTTTTTAGCATCCAAATGTACAAAAACACTAATTGTTCCAATATCTAAGTGACAAAATATCCCTGCTTAAAGTATTCCTCTTGATGATATTACCAACTACAAAACTCTTGTGGGAAAAGTCTTGTACTTGACTCATACCAAACTTGAAATATCTTTTGCTATATAACAATTTCTTAGCATCTAAATAACCCATTTCAAGCAAATCTTTAAGCTGCATATAGAGTTCTGTGATTTATCAAATCCTCCCTAGGTAAAAGGTTATTCTTTCTATCCAATAATACTCTTCATTTGACAGCATACTCTAATTCTGATTAGGCACAATATCCTGAAGCAAGAAAATCAATTACTAGATATTATGTTTTCTTAGGCCACTCTCTTATTTCATAGAAATCAAAAAAGCAAAATACAATTTCCAAGTCTAGTGTAGAGGCCGAATATAGAGCTCTCACTTCTACTACTTGTGAAATTCAATGGTTGTCATTTCTCCTAAAAGATTTGCAAGTTGACCATCCAAAGCGTACCACTTTTTTTGTGATAACTTGTCAGCTATTCAAATTGCCAAAAATTATGTCTTTCATGAGAGAACAAAGCGTATTGAAATCGATTATCATATTATTTGAAGTAAAGTCAAAAATCAACTCATTCACCTACTTCTTATTTCTTCTCAAAACTAGTTAGCTGATTTTTTTCATTTTCCAAGTTTTTCTACTTTTTTGTCCAAGCTTAGTTTATTAGATATCTATACTCTAGGCTTGCGAGGGGCTAATATGAGTGCATAAGCTATAGCACTAAGATTAAATGAGCTTACTAAAGATAAAATAAAAGTGGAGCTGCAAAGTTTAGCTTCATCACCTCCAAAAAATTGTGCGCATGCTAACATGTCAAAGTTGGTTATTTAGTTAAGAAATTGACAATTGTTAAACTTGGTTGTAATCAGTTACATTTAGCTAGAACGCATTGTGTGAATTTCTATAGAAATAATTGAACATATTCATTTTCTAATAATAAGAGAATTCTTCTATTCTCTTGTCTTTTTCTCTCCGATTTACTCTATTTTGTCAATATTCAATTCCTAGACATTTCTTATTTTTTTCTTGTTTTTCTTTCTCATTCTCAAACTATTTTTCTTCTTTTTTCTTTTTGTTTTGTTTTTCAATTTTTTCTTTCTTTTTTGCAAAGTTTTTTTTGAAAATTTGAATTAATTGAGCCAGAATCTGAAATATTTCTATTTGAACAATTTGAGCCCAAAGCTCAAATCACTTAAAGTTGAATTGAAAAATATAGAATTTTTTGAGTTCAAATTCATTTGATTCGAAACTTGACTCAACATTATTCAATCTCGCACATATACAAAGAATAACTTTAAATTTTAAATGACATGAAAGTTATAAAATTATACATACAAGTTATAAAATCATGTAAGGTTTCATCTTTCCTAAAATAATTGTCATTGTTTAGCACAATACAATGTTAAAAGTGAAAGAAAACACTATTTTAACATTGATTCTATTTATGATTAGAATTTCATTATTTGAAATGTAATTAACAATCTTAATATTAATGGAGCATTTCAATTAAATCATTCCATTTATATTTCTTTTAAATTAGTGCAATTTAAAATTTTTTATAAAAAATGTTTTCTAAAAATTTTATTTACTAACTAATATAACAAAAAAATTAATAAATTTTTATTATTATGACTCATTTCATTAATTTTGTCACTTTTATCCAGCTATATATGACAAACAATTTTTTATGAAAAAAGTCAAGAAATAAAAGAAAGCAAAAATTTTTCTTATTTTTCTATATGAATTTTTTTACACTATACTATTTATAATTAATGAATAACAACATCAATGATGATATAACAAACAAAGATAACAAACAATAGTAATATGATTAACCAAATAATTTGATTTTATTTATAGAACGGAAAAGATACCAAACGATTGAGAAAAGGGTATTTTATTTCCTTTATATAAAAATATAGAGGATATACAAAATTGCACCAATACAATGAAACCCTGAGAGAGTGTGATTGAGTACTGACTCAAGAATATTACAAATGTGTTTGAGAATCAATTTGATTTTATGCCAAATAGATCCATAATTGAAGTTATATTTTTACTAAAGTGACTAATGGAGAACTTTAGAGAAAAGATGTGAGACATTCATTTGGTTTTCATTAGGGGAAATCATGATTTAGTTTTTGGTTCTAAACGAATCAAACTGAAATAGCTAAAAATCTAACTTTGAAAAATTTTCAAATCAAAATCGAACTAAACCGGACTAAATTATTGAAAATCGAATTTTAGTAAACCAAATCAAACTTTTGATAAATACATAAAATGAAAAATTTTGGCTTAGAACGATTTAGTTTTTACCAAATTTCAATTAACCAAATTGAACTTGAGAAAAGTGAAATAATTAATTGAAATTCTAAAAAATTACTAACTAAAATCGAACAAAAATTCCAAATAATTGAACTAAAATGGTTCAATTTGATTTTTAGTTATAATTGAACCATGCTCACCCCTAGTTTTCATAGACCTAGAGAAGATATATGATAGAGTGTCGAGAAAAGTTCTTTTATGGGCATTAGAGAGAAAAAGTAGTCATATTAAGTATATAAATATTATTAAGGATATGTATAAGTGAGCAATTACAAATGTGCGAGTTGGAGAAGGAGTGACATATGAGTTTTCTATAACAATGGATTCACATCAAGGTTTAGCATTAAACCCATATTTTTTCACTTTGGTTATGAATGAATTAACTAGTAAGATACAAGATTATATCCCATACTGTATATTATTTAAAGATGATATTTTATTGATTTTGATGAGACAAGATAAGGAGTTAACCATAAGTTAGAAGTATGGAGGAATACTCATGAGAGTAAAGATTTTAAGTTAAGTAAAACGGAATATATGCATTGTAATTTTAGCCTAAGTAAGAGAAATGGAGAAGAAGTGAGTTTGGGGATGTAACAGTGCAAAGTGTATCCATTTTAAGTAATTGAACTCTTTTATTCAAGATGATAAAACTAGAAATGAGAATGTAACTTATAGAATCAAAGCAAGATAGTAGAAATATAGAAATGCTACG
The DNA here is from genome assembly GCA_948208565.1 of Hura crepitans. Lineage (NCBI taxonomy): Eukaryota > Viridiplantae > Streptophyta > Magnoliopsida > Malpighiales > Euphorbiaceae > Hura > Hura crepitans. The sequence goes on along the minus strand of CANXYI011374045.1, from coordinate 5,201 downwards.
AGTATTTTATGTAACAAAAGGATATATAATAAAGTTAGGGGAAAATTTTATAGAACAAGACCAGCTATGCTGTATGCGAGTGAGTGTGAGACAACAAAAGTAAAACATATAAATAAGTTGCTTGTGGTAGAAATACAAATGTTAAAGTTAATGAGTGGACATACAAAATTGGATAAGATTAAAAATGAAATCATTTGACAAAAGGTGCATGTAGCATATATTAGAGATAAGATAAAAGAAGCTTGTTTAAGATGATTTGATCATGTGCTACAAAGACTTCTGTATGCTATAATGAAAAAATGAGAGAGTTTGGAAATAGAAAAGCGAAGGAAAGGAAGAGATAGGCCCAAAATCACTTGGAAATATATAGTTTCCAAGGTTCTTTTGTGCACTTGGGATTAAGTTAAATTTTGCCTTAAATAAAAATATATGGAGACAGAGAATTTATATTATTTACCCTATCTATTATGTGATTAAGACTTAATTGTTGTTATTTTTATAAATTAATAGAAATGACTTATTTATTTTAAGTAGCTAGTAATAGTATACAGTTGGATAAAAGAAGCAAAGATAATGAAAAAGGCCTAATTTAATTATTAAAAAAATTAAGAATAAAAAATAATTTTTATTTTTGTTTATATTAGTTTTTTTAGCAGAATTATATTAATTACTAATAAAAACATGACAAGTGGTTTTAAATAAACTATGATAGGATCATAATATGGAAGTACCCGAATGCTGTGGTTCATGGGCCAAAAAGGGTTCGTCCTCAGCTCTTAATACTAATCCAATCCTATCCCAAAAAAGGGGCTTTTATGCAGGTTTTGAATTCGTACATAAATTTTTATTATTTAAATTGACAATTTTTTAATTAAATTTTATATATGATAAAGTATTATAAATATTATTTTCAATTAACAAGGAGGTAATTCTACAAAAAGATACGAATAATGAGTATTCAGTTATCTGAATCAAATTAAATATAAATAATAAAATTAATATGTGATTTCGTTTACATAAATTCGTCCGGACTTAAAAAAAAAAATCCATTTGGTTACCCTCCTTAACTAAGACACCAAGTATAAAATAAAGGCAGTGTAATAATAATAATAATAATAATAATAATAATAATAATATAACTTTTGAAAGAAACAAAAGTTTGTAGTGGGTCCGGCTCTAAACCAAACGTAAAGGATGACCATTCTGTGTAGCTTAACAACGTTGGACGATTTTTTCTTTTTTTTTTTTTTTAGCATGTTTCCCATGTTCACATTTTGTCGAGACCAGAAACGGGAAAAAGTATTAGGATATATATTTTATATCCGCTCTGTCCCTAGTAGGTTTCTTCTCACAGCAATCTAAGGTGACATATCTGAAATTTTATAACCAATCAAAGTTTTTAAATACTAGTTAAGTATCTTAAAGTTGAATTAATTTTCATATTGTTATTAGATCTGATCGGAGGCTAAGTTCCCGCGAGTTGTTAATTAACCTTTTTAAGGAGGCATGGGATTGATTGATATAAGTTCAATTACAAAAGACGTTCGATTTTTATTCAGTTTCCAAAAATTAATTTAACTTTGTTATTGACTCTTTTATGACTCGATTTGTTTGATTTGTGAAATTAATCCGACTAATTCAATTCATTGTGTGATCTGTTTATATTATTTGTGATTTTATAGTTTTTATATGATATAAATTATGAAAATAATTATTTTTATAGGTTATGCATGTATAATTTTTTATTTTTAATAATTTTTTTAAAAAATAATGTTATAACTTGATTTAATCTATTTAATAATAATTTATTTAAATTATAACTCAACTCCATCCAATCCCATTCGTTTATAACTCCACCTATTATGACTCGATTCAAACTTGATCCACTTGACCCGATTGCTTCTTTTCTTTGAAAACTTTGAGGAAGGCTGTTGCCTAGATATCCAATGGCTCTATCCTTGGCTACTAATATATGGAAAAAAAATGCTCATAATTTTATTCAAAAATAAAATTTACCATTTTTTTATTTAGTATATATCATCCAACATTATTTAGAAAAAACTAAATAATTAATTGTACCAAGAAAAATGAATACACTTTTTTTTAATGTATTTATCTCATGAAATCCACATGTAGAAACTATAACTTGGCTTAAGTATATCAAGTTGTCACTAGAGCCATTGTGGAATAAATTATAATAAGTTTGTTGGGCATAGTTTAGTAGATTAAGTTCATATTTTACTAAAATGGTGAAGAATAGAATGGTAACTTTGGTCCTGAATATATAGAAGTGTCAAAGTATGCACTTTCATGAATATTTTCATCCTCACTTGAAAAATAGGAGGGTAAAAGATTATTATATTGAAGATCATCATAAACTACTTAAAAGATCTCAATAAGATTGATGGGTTGCTGTAAAAAGGCCAAGACTTACTTTAAGTCTCGAATATCGAAAAAGCTCAAATTTTATATTTTGTCTCCCCTTTGGGATCAACAGATACATCTTCCCAAATCTCAATTTTCTAATAAGGGGATTGTGTCTTTTTATATTGGTCCGAAATCTAATCTTAAATCTTAATTATAATCAATAGAATTGAAATTAAAATGATTTTTATAATAAAAAAATTAAAAAAAAACATAGTTAAAATATATTTTACGTACAAAACACATGAACGAAGAAGATTAGCTTCTGTCAAGTGCCTGATCAGTGGGTGAGGCCCAAAGCTGATGGCCATTGGACCCCACAAAGCACGCCGATCATTTAGGATCGGGAGGGACCGACGAAGAATCTAAGGTTTTAATTTTGGGCAGAAACTAAAAGAATCTCTCTATACTAATTGCTGAGAAACTTTCACCTATCTATTTTGTCAGCAAATAATCATTGCAATTAATCCCAAAGTTATATTCGACTTTGCCTATATGTATAGAGGATTGGGCAGTTCTTGCTTCCAATTATTCATCCTCAGCCACATTGCTTGCTTCTCTCTCCTTCTATAATTCCAAGCTACTTAAGCTTCTCAACTTTCCTGACTATGGATCCAAATCAAATTCCTGATTTCACCAAAGTTCTAAAAACAGAAGATGTCCAGCGTGCTCTATATGTTCCTATTGATGGCCATGGTTTATTCCCTTTTCCTGAAGAAGTTAAGAGAATGAAGATTCAAGCCATAGACCTCATAGGCCACGCATGGGGATTTGTAGTTTCAAGACGTCCTAATAACCTTGCACATGTAGCAGTTCTCCCAGGGAATTGGCACCGTTATGTCGAACACAGGTGCCTAAGACCCAATGATAGGGTCATTTTCTCCAGAGAAAATGATCCACAACATGGCTGGCTCTACCAAGTCCGAGCTCAGAGAAATATCCTGCGGTTGATGGGTGATAACATTTGGGTCGACGTGGAGACCTTGCACATGTATGTTCTTTGAAGAGGCATTCTGATGATATGGTGCATCAGTCGTTATAGAGCATATTTTCGTGTGTTTAGTCAAAAAGTTTTCTGATAGGCAAACCCCAATAGCATCTTTCTTAAGCAAACTGCACATTCCCTAAGGAGGACTGGAGAGAATATCCAGGTATTAGCTTCTCCGCAAACAGTGCAGCATTACCTGACAATTGAGTTGAAGTGGAGGATTTCCACCTGTATTATGAAGATAATAGTGATTTGGTCTTAAATTTGCTACTCTATTAATCATTACATAATGAAATTGTAGTAGTGTGTAAGTCCTAGCCTTCTGGTAGGCATTCTTCCATTTGGAAGTAATTGTTGTATTAGCCGTTATGTCTTACTATATTTGTTGTTTACATGTTCTTCTTTTATGAAGAAACAGGAGTTTTGTTGTTTTACAGAAGCCTCATTCTGACTCATCGATGGATACATTAACTGGGGTTTTCCTATTTAGCAATTTTGACCACCATAATTTGATAATTATGATACCATTACCTGTGAAAGCGGTTTCACAATGTGGATTCAAGAAACTTACGGTTGACATACTTTTTCTTGCTGATACTGGTCAGCTTATTGACATGTCTGTATGGATGTGTATGCGCTTTGATGCCAAGGAAGCAGTGACGTCGCTAGAGGGTTTTGCTTCTGTTGCCCTCTTCAGGTTGACGCTGTACTCGCACTGCACCATCTCTGGTTATTATTATATAATGTTATATTAGACATTATTAATATTTATGTATTGTTATTTTAAGGCATTACTTACTGTTCTTTGATAGATCTTTCCCTTTTCATTGTAGATATTATCTACTAGATAAGCAAATACATATAGTCAAAAGACATGGTGGCTCCGCTTAATAAAATTAATATTGCAAAAATAATAATAATAATAATAATGATTAAATTTATAATTTTTCAATAAAAATTCTTTTCTTTTTTTTTTTAACAAAATTTTCTGGTTCTAGCAAGGGATAAAAAAAATTTAGAGGACATCCAAACCATAGAAAGAAAAAGTATTGCGAGTCAAATTGCAATTTATATGGTACTTTAGAAAAATAAAAAGGTCGTAATTATGGTTTGAAATAGTTAAAATATATTTGAAATGAAAATGCAAGGTTGTATATGCTTAATTTTAAAAATAATATGTTGCTTATAAATAAATTAAAAAAATGCATTTAAGTAAAATTCAGACAATTGATGTTAGTAGCTTTTCGTAGAGAGTAATGGACACTTAAGGGGGTCATTATGGCGAGAGCTGAAAGCAATTAAGCAATTAAGCGTAAACTTGCAATTTGGGCGCTATTTACGCGCAGAAAAATGACACCTCGAACCCCAATTTAGATTTCTTTTGGTGTTTTTATTTTTCTTTTCACTAAAAAGTTTCGCCGAGTCATGGGTATGGGTGAGCAAATTTCGGGTTGAATCGAAATAACTAATCAAATTGATTTATTTTTTCTAATTCGGTTCGATTTGATTTTTATTCTAAAAAATTTTGATTATTTCGGTTCGGTTCGATTTTAGAAGTCAAAAACCGTAAAAAAAGAACTGACTGAATATTAATAAAAAATATATTTTTTAATTATATAATTAAAATTATTTGAATTTTAATGGTATATATTTAAAAAATCGAACCGTAAAATTTTGATTAACCAAATTTTTATGGGTTTATATATAGATTTATACATGAATTAAAAAATTCAGTTAACTAAATTAACTGAATTATTTCGATTCGATTCAATTCGGTTAGTAGCTAAAT
>CANXYI011374005.1:0-11356 GCA_948208565.1 Hura crepitans | reverse complement strand
CTATATGCAACACATATTAGTGTACAAGATGTATATAAAACATATGCTTGGAGGTACATCATATGAAGATACATGTAAAAGATGCATGTATATATAAAGATACATATAAGGATGCATGAGAGATCTTAGGCATATGAAGATAGAGATATTTTGTAAAGATGTATGCATGGGTTTTAGATGTTCATGACACATATGAATATACAGTTTTACAATATGCATGAATGACACATGATGCACTCATTCTTTATGATCATGTAGATATATAGTATAGATAGTTGATGTATGGGTCAGGAAATATACCTAAACTTGTATGAAATGCATATAAATTAGGACATTGTATGTATGGAATAAAAACTTATGAGATATAATTGGTGCATTTATACAAGTAGGTACAACACAATGTCATGTGTGTATATAAAAAGGATAAATGTTAGATGTATAAGGACAAACACAAGCAACAAGCCTTCCAACTTTGTTACTCCCACACACATAATCTTAGTCATTTTTCCTAGGTGGACTTACCTAAGCATCATTACAGGATGCACATGCTCAAATATGGGTTTAATTAGGCCCAATGAGCTCTTGTATTTAAGGCATATGAAAAAAATAATGGCCTATAATATTTAAGTGTTACTTAAGGTGAAATTAGGTTAGGCCCATGCATATAAAAGGTAGAATGGGCTTGGTCCCACTTTAAATAAAGTTAAATACAATAGGCTTATATAGCAATCATAATGCAATCACAAGCTTTAAGGGTCATACAACCTAAGGAAAGTTGATAGGCTTAACTATATAGGCTCATGGTTTAGTCAAAAGGCTTATGGCTCCAACAAGTGGAGGTCCCTCCTAATAGGTCTTTCTAATTATGGATAATAGCAATCGATTAATTCATTTTTGCATATACCCGAAGGCATTAGGCTTGTGAGTGATGCATATGCTAGCACTTCTCCATTCTTTAATGAAAAATAGAGTCATGGTTCACAACACCATCCATTATAAAAGGGACAAAGTTTATATAGGATGCAATACTTAGGATTAATAAAAATTATAATATTAGATGGCATATTATTTGGGCACTTTCAGATTGAGATTCTTAGTCCCTAGTAGAGTCACCACTATAGAGAAAATAGATGTATTTTTATTAGGGATAAGAGCAATTTAGTATTTAGGAGTTGCCACTTAGCTGCTACACTAAAACCTCTGATCTTCTATACCATAAGGGTTCAGAATTCATATCTTATTCATGCCTTAATAATATGCCTTCTTTATGTATTGTAACATTTATCAATCCCGTATCAATCAAGCATACATTGTATTTAAAAAAATTGTTTTGCCTTTTCATATATAAAAAGAAAATTACTATATTTAAAGCATACAACAAGTATATTGTACATCCGAAAAAGGGGTTATTAATTAGTTGTTATTTGACTTGACAATTACCCATAATTCCATAGGAATTGGCAGTAATTGCCTAACTCCCATCTCTAGGAAATTAGCTTTTATTAAAATACATTTTTGCATCATGACTTTTGATTAATGAAAACTCAAATCCATTTTTGATTAAGAAAACACCAATTAATTAAGTAAAAAAGTATTTTAGAGTCAATTTTAAGTTTTGACATGTAAAATTAGTAGTTTGCTACCTATTACAACCCATAAACAAGCAACATAATATAAAAGGTACAAAATCAAAAGAGAATGGTCCAAAACATTAAACTGGTCCAGTTTGTGCATCTTAAAGTCCACATAAACTCCATAAGGCTTCGACACAAGTCCATATGGATAATGCTAGTATAGGAAGTTAAGTCCATCTAAACTTTTGGCTTTGGTCAAAATGTACACTCAAATCCATCTCAAAGGAACAGGTCAGAATCGACAACCAATGGTCTATAGGGGCCTCAAATAAAAACCTCCTTAAATAAGATGAATGTGAATAAACCATGATTCATGTTGCATGACATCAAATAACACAAAGAATACTGTTTGTAAGTGGCATATAATGGACATATAAGTAAGTTCAAACTTGCAAGCTAAGTCGCATGGACTATGTTCCTCATAAGAGGAAGTATACGGGGATGGTAAATAGTGGCAGATATACAAAGAACAAAATATCTGTGCAAGCCATGTTCTTTGTGAGAGGGGGTCTATAGGAACTGAATGCCATCAATGATATATACAAATCCTATACATATGCACAAGCTACTTTCCTTATGAAAGGGAGTCTGTATGGACTATATGCCAATCCTAAACATTTTTAGTGTTAACGTATCATTCATGGGTCATATCACAGTGCACTTGCATGAACATGGTAGGTAACAAACAAGATTCAAGGAGATTATCTAAATAGTGCTTAAAAAAGGTCCATACATACTATCTTTCTCATGAGAGAGAGTTCGTGCGAACTACATGTCAATTCTAAATGTTCCCAATATTTGAGTGTTATTCATAGCATGCATCAATATGTGTGAATACATATATGGCATAGGACGAACAAGATTCTCAAAAGACAACTATAACAGTATAAGAATTTAGTCCATGCGAACTATATTCCTCAAAAAAGGGAGTCCACGTAGACTGATGCATATTCACAACATAGTCTATGAGCTTATTATCAAGAAGGTATAATAATTATAACATGCTTAAAGTTAATCTACATATGATGAAATAGTTTATAAAGGTGGCCTACTCTAATGACCAACATAGGGATCATTGAGGATCACCTCATTAACAACTAATCATAGGAGATCATAAGCCTAAGGGAACAGAAAATAAATACACTAATATGCAGAAGAGGCCTCAAATCTTACCTTGTAATTAAGCTCCTAAACAATGGCCAAAGGTTGGAGTTTAGTAGAAAATAACTTTGAGTAAATGCCTAAAAAGACTAGTAAAGAGAATCCTTTTCAAAGTTCTCACCTAAATTCACGAAAAGGGTTTTCTCGAAATGCTTTAAACACTGTTCTTTAGAAAGCTTCCTTCTATTCCCCCTTCCTTCACACCCTAAAAAGGGTATTTATAGCCTCTAAGGTGTAGATATCCCATCTAGATATGGTAGAGTCTTTCTAGGATTATGATTAATCATCTAGATAGGCATCCCGTGCTTCTAAAAGATTTCATCGGCAAGTCTGTGCGAACCTCGACTACTAAATTCGTGGGGACTTGGGTGCTATGTATTCCTGTAAGTCTATATTCTTTGGGCTAGGTTTGAGTTAGTCCATGTAGACTTGGTCTTTGACTTATCTAGGCAGACCATAGGCCTTAGGCTTGATAAAGTTGACTAGGCTAGTATAGACATAAGTGGAGTATATCCATATAAAACATGTTTGTGAGCTGAGATAGGTCCATGCGGATTGGCTTTTTAAGGGGCTTTGTGCCATTGCTTAAAATCCTATATCTAGTTATTATCATAAGCCAATTAGTGAGGCATCTACACACTTATTTGTTTATATACTTTTTTTCCCATTAAGTTCAATCTATTAGATAGTTTTAACATGTTATTACTTCCATGTTCAACACATGCTACTTATTATTAAGCTCATATCCATCTGTACTTATTTCTCAAGCTCATTAAGTTAAAAGGGTTCATTGTATATTTAGGTCTAGTATATTATTCATTAGTCTATTTTCAATTTTTGCCTTATTGCTTTATCACATCATCCCTTTTAAATTATCATCATTAACATTACTATAGGTCCATACTTAGAAGACTTTGCCAAACACTAGATAATAGGATTTATCTCATACAATGGCCCACATTTTAGACCTCGATGTCTATACACATAATCCATCCAATAGTAGGAATTAGCTCTGTAAAGCCTCATAATATCGATTAGCAAGGATCAACCTAACTAGACCTCCCAACATGCAGGATAGTAGGGATTAGCCCTGATGGACCTCTCAATATCCTAAGTCTCTACATTAGTGGATAGCAAGGATCAACCCTAGCAAACTTTGTAATATCCATAACAACACAGCTAACAAGGTTCAGTTCTTGCAAACCTCCTAATACCTAGAGTGTGTAGGCAAAATCAAAGTTCGATGACTGCACTTACCATACTATAGGCCAAGATTGTTATAGATCAAGCCTGTAATAGCTGCTAACTCCCTAGTTGACCAATCAACCTATCTAGTAAATTGCCTAGCTAATATGGGCCATTAATTCTCATTTCTTTTTTAATCACTTATTCTCACTTTGATCCTATTCTCATCATTTACAATTTAATCTAACACTTTATTAACAAATTTTTGTCGTGAACTTTCAATTTTAGTGGTCATATATCAGTGTCAAAAATCAATATCTCATCTTATATAAGTTATTCTATTCCTATACACTAGATCATATACTTGTCAGTCACACTAAAATGTGGCCATTATTACTTGTTGACATTATATTTGCAATTCTATTGTTATTCCTATCTCTTACTCCGAAGTGTCACATTAATCCATATATATCTAGTGTCTCGCTTCATGCAACTTACGCATTAAAGCTTACAATTAATTAACATTACCTATTCAATATTTTATTTAGCCAATTACTTTTTCTCCACATAATCATTATCACACTTTAGGTTTCTTGATTAAGTTATACTTATCACATCAAAATAAATTATCATCACGTATGTTATTCAATTGCCATATTCCTTAGTCACATTATAAACATAAGTCATTTAACCATTGTCCCCATTTGCCTATATTTACTTCCATCTAACCCATATTTATTATTTAATTACCCTTACTAACCATATATATGTACACTTATCTCATTCTTTTATTACCCATTTTTACATAAGCATATTACCCTACTATTAAATATTAAACCATTACACATACACAAGTAACCACAAACCTAAGGTTTTTTTTATCAATATTTCATTTCATTTATGCTTATACTAGCTATTTAGATTATTTTTAAGTCTTACATATTTAATCTCACATTTACATATGTCTTAACCACAAGCATTCCATTAAACCATTGTATTATGACACACACACATTACTTACTCATTAGCTCCACACTTCACTCACATTCATTACTTAATTGCCATATCATTTATGCCATACCCTTCACTTATAATTACATATACACATATTCTCTATTACATACCTATTGACCATAAGGTCAACACACATATGCATGCAATTTCTTATTAGATTCTCATTTTAATTATGCCTACCACTATCTCACAAATTCTTTTACATTTTATATGCAACTCAACAACACATACTCACACATTCATTGTACACACACCATTTAGCCATAGCTTATTCACACACATGCATATTATTTTCTTTTTATTCCTTCAGGTATTTAGACTCATCATTATCCCTACACTCCACACATGAATTCACCATGCACAAATCATAACATATGTGCCCAACCCATTACTTCCATACACATATATTAACACATAAATGATGCAACAATTAATACATAATGCTTATGATGTTAAATTCACTTATAGCAGTCTCTAAGACATTTTAATTGTACTGTAGAACCCTTAGTTTCCTCTTCCCCAATCCATTCCACCATTACACTACAAACATATAAGGTTTTAGCTTAGAAAATTTCTATAAAAATTAGCACAGCTCTAAATTAAAATCTGTTTATATAGGAATCCTTTACACCTCAAATACCCTTTAATAAAAGTAAGAAACCTTGAAAGAAACCACTTACTCACCAAAGTGACACTATTCACTAAGTATTGATTTCTCCCAAATTAGACCTCCTCTTGCATTTCACTCACTAGAACCTTATTTAATTGATTATAAAGGCATGATTTGGTGGTTTATTTATGAGGATTGGCCTTATTTTAGGGTTAAAGAAGAAGAAAAAAAGGAGGAGGGAAACCATAAAGATGATGTCAGCTTTTTAGGAGTGTGGGGGAGAAGATGACTTGATTCTATCCTATACACACCCACACACACCAACATATTTATATTAAGATGGTGGATGGCCATGATCACACCACATAGCGATCGGACAGCCTGAATTCATCCTATTTATGTTTTAATCTTCAAAAATGTAAATTAAATGTTCTAGGCCTCCAAAATTATTTCTTTCAATGTTAATAATTCTTATAAATATAATTTTAAGGTTCCCTAAAATCTCAGCCTAAATTCTTATGGAATCTAGGCAAACTATTCACTCACATAATTAAAAAATTATGATAAAATACCAAATAACCTCAAAAAATTTTGATTTCACCACCATCAAACTCATTGGAATTTTTAACCTTCAGGTTACACTATTTTTAGGTTAGACAAGGCATATCCTAATCTTGTTTTAGGCCCGATGCCATTTAAGCCACTATTCATAAGTTCTCATCATAAAATGATTTATTGGTTCTACTTAAAGTTTTAATTATTTTACTTTTATCATTTTCTAGCCCGTTAAATTTTTACAACCTACACTCCCCTTTTTAACCACTTCAGTGGAACCTAGTTGCTCAAGAAGCACTATTCACCCTTCGAGTTACCCTATCCATGGAACTAGGGTTCATAGGCATTACAATTCATCCCCTCCTAAGAAATTTTATCCTCAAAATTTCCTTGAAATCATCAATAATGTCATTAACCTTACATCTACCATTTAGTTACTTTATTTTCTTGATAAAACAATCTTTATATAAACTAGGTGATAAAAATGCGAATAAACAAAAACCATTTTAAGGTATACTATAGGGGTCATCATGTCAAAGTTCTAATAGGATAACGACTATACCAAGACACTTTCCCAAATAGTAACTTGTAGAAAAATAGCACTTAAATATAATCACAACACAATCTTATCATTATTGGGACCATCTAACCCTCCAACATCAAACTCAAAGCAACACTGTTCAAGCATACAATAGAAAGAGATACCATACAAGTCATGCAACTAAACATAAAATGAAATCCAAGTCCTCATTAATGTTCATTAAAGAAGTTACAGAAAGATTAATAGTACATATTAGGACCAATCCCTCATCAATTATACAAAAGTGCCCGTATCTATCATATATCTCCCATAATTAGACAAAAACATAAGCAAAATACCCTAAGAGTTGCTTTTGCTTGATCTTCTAATAAATGAGGCTTAGACTCTAATATATGTTTATTTGACCTAGGAATCACAAACGTAAACATGATTTACTAAGCAATAGCTTAATGGTGAATCTAACAAAGTATATGCATATATTGTCAGATGATTATGTAATGAACATATATCATTTATGAGAGGTTAAGCATACTATATGAGCACATTATATATCATGTAAAAACCAATAAGCACAAAACATAACATATCAAAAAATATGACTCTCAATTTTATAGGATCTCCACATAACATAGACCATGATCATATGCAATATATGAAAATACAAGAAATATCCAATTTATAGAACTTAAAATAGGAAGTCACAATATTTTCCAAATTAGATTGGCATTGCCTATACCTATTACATAACAAAACAAGATTGGATAATGGGGTATAATACCCAAAGGTCAAGATACTGATTGAAGGCTCATAATATTGCCCGTAGGCTCATAATACTGCTCGTAGGCTTATGATACTGCCCGAAGGCTTATAATACTACTCAAAGGCACCTAATGATGCCCGAAGGCTCATAATGATATACTTAAAGGCACCTAGTAGCTACTATATAAAACTCTCTAGTTGATCAATCAACCTATCCAAAACTAGGTTATCTAAAAGTATATGCATTCTCAATTGTTTGTTTTTAGTGACCAAAATAATTAAATGATTTCCACCTATCATAACTACTTATAATGTCAAAATCATACACATAATATGTAAGGTATGCTCCATAATATAGGAATCACATGCTCAATGCTCATAAAATACTTTAAGCTTCATAATATTGCATAATGACCATTTCGGCCAAGCCATATGTGAACATAGAATTGGTTCATTGAAAACTCATATACACAATCATTTATGTAAGCATAATGAACATATCAAAATAAAACTCATTTAAGCAAGTCCATCATGCATACACCTCTCATGCATTTTCGACCAAACACTCAAAAATATTACCTTATAATTTAAAACTCACATGAAAACTCATTCAAGCACTTATTCAAGCATATACCTCCTTCACAACTTTCAGCCACAATAGAAAGGCACCATTACAAATCTTAAACTTACATATTCACTTTAGTTCATATATATATTTCATGCATTAATCATACTCATCAAACTAACCCACATTCTCATAATATATTATCACATACATATGGATAATAGCTCAAAAATCAAGCAATAGCATCACAGGTTAAACCAATATAATTTCGGCCTACATGCATCCTTCTCTTTATTCATATCATTCATTCATATAACACATAATTATACATCATCTCAATCCATACATACATCTTACACACCAACATTTTAATTGTTCTAATAATAACATTAATTACATAATGCCAAAACACTATTAATGCCAATTAAACACATTTACATGCACATATTAGTTTGGATTCACTTATCAAAATTCAAAATACACTATTACAAAGCCTTTAGACTTTCTCTTTTCCCTTCGACCTCCTTAGCTTATCTAACTCTACATATACAATTACAGGCTCATTTTAAAAAATCCATAATAAAACAAATATAGCTCTGAAAAATAAAATAACCCTATAAACATGTTCTTAAGCACTCATAGAGTCTAGAAAAAATATTGAAATCAAAAGAAAAGACCCAAAATGAAAAATGGGTACTATTCACCATTACCTAAATTCTCTTAAATCTCTTAATCAAATCACTTTCCCAAGTTTCCAACACCTCAAAAACACTTAATCCATGATGTATTATTATGTAATGGTGAGAGATTGAAGCAATTTTAGTGGAAGATTGAAGTAAAAATGGTAGAAGTGGCATTAGAAAAGGTGTCAACTAAAAGGGATAAAGGGGAGAGGTTTGCTGCCATGAATAGTAATTTTAAGTCCCTTTTGACCATTTAAATATATGCTAAAATGTAAGGCATAGATTAAATGGCTTTTAAATCAAAGGGCCAAATAAATCCTCCCTTAAAAATCCCTTTTTAAAATCATTTTCTGCCATTTTAACCTCAATTATCTAATTTTAAAAACCAATAATCTTTTAATATATTACTCTTAAACCCCACAAAAATCCACATTCAAAAAGCTTGAAAATTCGATAAAATCATAGTTGATTTTTTAACCTATTTTAATAAAAATAATTTTTGATAGTTAAAAATTCCAATTCTAATGCCATTAGGCCATTTGGATTTTTTAATTATTAGATTGTATCAATCTTATAATTTTTTGAGCAAATATTAAATTATTTTTTGGTTAAGCTTTGCCTATGGCACTATTCATAGAACACTATCGTAAAATTTTCTTTTGCATTTTTAACCATCCAAATGACTCTGGATTGGCTTTAATTTTGTCCAAAATTATTTTATAATTAGTGTTACTTGAGTTTTGGGAAATTTTTTTTATCCTAGGAAGTACTATTCATAAAAGTCGAGATTTTCAAGACGTTACATTTATTCTGTAGTCTTTTACCATATTAACCTTCATTAAGTAACATTGACATACCAATAGTCTACACCTAACCAATTGACCGTAGGTATCCATTACACATATAAATACCTATATTATATATTTTGTAATCTACAATATCTAACCTATATAACTCAACCAATTACATGCCCAACTACATTTACATCTCATCTATCTTATCATGCATAGATTTCAGCCATAAGAACTTAATCTTCCTAAATCCTTTTATTTACATTTACTCATCCAAACATACTCAAGTCATTTAATTAAGATCATCTAAACACAAAAAAAGCCAAATCTCACACATACACCTATACACATATTTCAGCCATAAGTCTCTATAAGCCATTCCTCTTATTTTTCTTCATTTTATCTATTCCAACCTCTCCTAATCATTCAATTAAATTCATTTATGTTATACTTAGGCATTAAATCATGCTAATTATCACATACATATGCCACACACATATAACGCACACTTGAATTTACAAGTTTAACATAAACTAATGCGTAAGTTAATGAATTCACTTACAACCAATGCCAAAATGCTCTAAAAGGATCACTATAGCCTTATCCATGCCCTTCTCACTCACCTTACCTTCTTTCTCTACAAACATAACCAAAATTAACTTACAAAAATTAATAATAAATTCCTTAGCTATTAAAACTTAAATTTAATCATAGACATATCTTATTGGCAATAAATTCTACCTTAAAAATATAAATTAAAGAATTGATCACTTACACGATAAAGTGTCACTATTTATCTAAGTATGAATTCCCATTTCCTAGCATTATTTAAGCTAAACAAATTGTAACGCTCAAAAAATCCTAGTGTTATAATGGTACTTCTTGGAACGTGAATAGTATTTTTTAAGGTTGGGTCACACTAATCTTATTGAATCGAAGTATTGGTTATAACATAATTTTAGAGGAAATTTGAAGTCAAAATGAAGTCATTTAAGTGGTTAAAAATGACAGTTAAGTTTTACGGTAGTGTTATAAGAATAGTGACCTAATTTTAGCCGAACCATAAAATATTCAAAAAGTTGCTCAAAAGATTTTGGGATTAATACAACCTAATACTCAAAAATTCTAATTAGCCTATTGGCACTAGAATTGGAATTTTTGGAGATCGGGAAGTATTTTTTCTAAAATTAGGTAACCTTAAAAACTATGTTTTTAATTAGTTTTTCATAATTTTGGAGCATGAATTTTTAAAGACTTTTGAGGTTTGATTTATGGATATTTACAGGTCTCTCAAATATAAAAAAATAAAGCAAAGAAAATTGAAAAAGAAAAAAAAGGGCTAGTATAAAAGGGTCAACCTTTCGTCAAAGGAAGAATAATATCACTTTCCTTAAACCAAATGCAGCCAAAGCCTTTAAGAAGAAAGGAAAAGCCATTTATGCTCCTCCAAAGTTTGGTTTTGGCTCAATTTCTTCTATTCAAGACTTGAGTTTGAACCTCCATGACCTTTAGACATCGTTTTCACCTGGAATTGCATAAAAATCGAAGGAAAAGCTTGATTTTTAATCTCGATGAATAGTAACTTGAGATTGATCAAGTTTTTTTGACTTTTAATAATTTTCTCATGCCTAAGGTCATTCTATGTCAATTTTTTATTTTAGTGTCCATATGATTTTTTACGAATTTTTATGTATTGAATCTATAATGGACAGTTAAGGAAATTGACAAAGCACGAGATAAAGGGAAGAGTAAGGTGTAGACAGTCCTTAATGGTGCATTTCAACTCTCTTGTTATGTGTAATAAAAATAAATTATGAGAATTTATTTATGGCCTAATTTTCCATATTATGTAATTAAT
>CANXYI011373914.1:0-11141 GCA_948208565.1 Hura crepitans | reverse complement strand
AAACAATCCAAAACATAGATTCTGGTGATAGAGGGGTCTGATAAGAAGCCCTGGTATTTTAACATTCAACAACATCTAGAAAATTAGGTTTATCAAGAAAATGCATCTGATAAAGATAAGGCAATGTTGAGAAAATTAGCTGGACAATTTATCTTCTACGAGGGTTATTTGTACAAGAAAATGCTAAATGGATTACAACTCTAATGTCTAGATGAAATAGAGGTCGAAAGGATCCTAGAAGAAATACATGCATGATGTTATGGGATACATATGAACAAGCTTAGTTTAGTAAAGAAGGTTATGAGGTAAGGGGTTTATTGGTTAACTATAAAGATAGATTGTCTGAAAATTCATCAAGAAGTGTCGAAAATGCCATATGCATGCAAATATAAGGCACCTTCCACTAGTAGAATTACATAGCTTAATAGTTCTTTGGCCATTTACAGCTTGGGGAATAGATATTATTAGAGAGATAAGGCTGACAGCTTTGAATGGACATGGAAACATTATTGTGGCAATTGTTTATTTTTCAAAATGGGTATAAGCTACTCCCTAAAATTGTGTGGGGGCAAAATAGATGGCATAATTCATAAATAAACACCTGATCTATAGGTATAAGGTTCCACACTATATAGTTTCAGCTAATGGAGTATAATTCCAAAGGGCAACTAAGGATTTGTTGATGAGATACAAGATACTGAATCACAAGTAATCCCTTTACAGACCTCTGGCAAATGGCACAATAGAAGAGGCAAACAAAAACCTAAAGAGGATTATATCAAAAATGACAAACACCTATAAAGATTAGGCTATTAAACTAGATTGTACATTATAGAGATATAGGACTTCGATAAGGAATTCTATAAGAGCCACACCATTGTCATTGGTATATTGATGAGAAGCTATACTACCTATTGAAATAGGTGTTCAACCATTGAGGGTTGCTTTAGAAGATGAAATACCCAAAACAAAGTGGATAGGGAACAAACATAAATAATTAGCTCTCCTGTATTAGAAAAGAATGCAAGCATTGCACCACAATCAGATTTATTTAAAGTGTATTATGAGAGCCTTCAAGAAGAAGGTCAAGCCTTGAATGTTAAAGAAAGGGGACATAGTGTTGAAATAGTCAGATTATTGTGTCTAATCTAATATGAAAATTCATTGGTAAGGTCCCTAAATACTTAAGCAGTTGCTATCAAAAAGAGTCATAAATATTGCTGACTTAGAAATGAATGAATTTAAAAAACCAATCAATGTTGATCAACTGAAGAAGTTCTTCTATTAAAAAAATGCTTGTTAGGTTGAGAGCCTAAAAAAGGGTAGCCGAGGCAAAAGTTAGAGCACCTCACTAGGGTAAAAGCCCTACACAAGATAGTCCAGGCAAAAATTAAGGGATTGAGAGAAAACGGTTAGTTAAGAAAACTCGTAAGGGCTAATTGATAACAGGGGTACTAGAATGATGTAATTAAACTATTTTGTTATGGAAATGTTGAAGGATTCAATAAATTTTTAATTGCAATTAATGATGATATGGTTATTTTCATTGTGTAAGTCCTTTAAGTTATTTTGTTATTTCATATCACATGGAGTAATCACAAACCACTAAAATATGTACATTTCTTTTTTTAAAAAAAAAATCTAATGATATGTGTTGCTTGCATAATGTAATGTTAAAAAAAAAAAAAGAAAGAGACATGCTTGTGTAAGAACCTCTTTCGGGAGGCACCTTAGGCAAAAGTCAAGCAGTTTGCTAGGGTAAAAACCTCCTTCGGGGGCACAACCCATTAATGTGAAACTTTTTTGGGAGGCACATTAAGCAAAAATTAGGGCAAAGGAAAAAAGCAAAAATAAAAAAAATAATAATAAATATGTGATATATGATGATTCAATAGGCTATAGTATGTGTAAATGGTCAAATTTCCTCTCTACTTTGATATTAGGCCATAGTATGATGATTCAATAGGCCATAGTATGAACAATGTAAATGAGCCATAAATCTTATATCCCTTTATATTAAAGCCATTGCTTGTATACAAATAAAAATGAAAAAACCCTTAACAGTAATTGAACCCTATCATACTTTAGCCATCTTAAGCGAGCAATGGAAGCAAAGCTTCTGATCTCTTCGACTCTCGTCATCCCAACCTATTTTTAGAGTTCTTCAAATAAACATTCACTAGAGCATACCTACTCTATCAACAACCAATCATAAGCATTTGTATCATGCAAACACTTGCATACATACATCATAAGTGTTCATATTGTTCTAAATATAGTTATATCTCTAATCTTTTAACTTAAGATAAGGGATGTCTATACTCACGCGAGTATAAATGCTTTTCATTCGTCCTGATATCACTTTTTTAGCAAAATTACTGAATACCAAGCTTTTCCTATGATATTTGGTGGTAATCACCAAGATACAAAGAAAAACAAAGAAGCTGCAGGCTTTACACATAAGTGAACGAGTAAAACATCCACCTTTTAGCATAATGCAAGAGACTAATAGTGAATTTTTATTTTTGTAGAAAGTAGCAAGAAATTGTACACATCAAGTACAATTACAATTCCACACTTCAACAAGAGTCAATGCAAGGGGTAAGCTTACTAGCTTTTTTGCTATATAGTGTATTACCTTTCCTATCAATTCCAAGCTTACTTGTTGCAATAACTACTTCAAAACACAAATAATGGCCCAGAAAGCATGGCCTCTAAATAGTCTAGAGAGTAGCTTCAAACAACAGCTTAAAGAGTGGCTTCAAATAATAACCTTAAGAGCATATCCTCTAAATAGCCTAAAGAGTGGCTTCAAACAATAGCCTAGAGAACATGGTTGAGTGGCTTTAGACAATAGCCTAGAGAGTGGCTTCAATCATTAAAGCCAATAAAAGTTTCACTTACCAAGTGGAGGGAGCTCTTATATAAAGTTAACAAAAGTTGTACCTACTAAGTAGAGGGAGCTCTTGAATAAAGCTGATAGAATTTGCACATATAAAGTAGAGGGAGCTCTCAAAAGAAGTTGACAAGTGTCGTACCTACCTAACAAGAGGAATGCTTGGTCCTAGAGAGGGTTAAAACTCTTACCTCAGAATATCTCAACATATCTACTTGACAAGAGGAATGCATGGTCCTATAGAGGATTAAAACTCACAACTCAGAATATCTCAACACACCTACTTGGCAAGAGGAATGCTTAGTCCTAGAGAGGGTTAAAAATCACAACTCAAAATATCTTAATACACCTACCTAGCAAGAGGAATGCTTGGTCTTGAAGGGGGTTAAAACTTAAGTTACTAAGTAAAAGGAGCTTTCAAAACAAATTTTGAGGCAAATGTACACGTGCATTCCTTTCTTCTAAACTTTGCTATGACTTGACATACACAGTTCTCAAGCCCTATGAATGTTGGGGCAGCTATAAACATAGGATTTTGAGATGCTTCTTAGTTTAAAGGGTTTCCAATAATGAAGCCCATAGGTGCTAGATTTTTGTCAAAAGATGTAAGGGGAGGTCTATAGACCAAATACAGTACCTCAAAGATAAAACCTAAACCACCTTTAAAAAGGACTAAGAAAGACACCTAACAGATATCCTATAATATCTATGTCGACTATGTTCACAAGGATGAGAAGTTTGTATGGACCTAAATGACATAGAGGCTATTAGAGCCTATACAGTTATGTTCCATGAGGACTAAGCCTGCACGGACTTGCCTTCAAGTTCATACGAACAACAACGCATAAGTCTGTGTGGATTACAACATATAAGTCTGTGCAGACCTACCTATTAGTCTGTAATAAATGTTGTAATGTAAGTCCATATAGACCTAGACATAATTAAGGTACTAAGGACCACCTTCTAGATATATAGAGGAATACCCCTATAGGGACCACAAACCTTATCTAGTAAGGAAGGTCTAAAAGGTTAGTTTAGTGAAAGAGAGAACATTTTTTTTAGAATTTTGGAATCTTTTTTGAAAAAGGAAGAGAGAGACTTAGCAGCAACCTTTCCTATCATATCATACCTCCCATCTCTAGAAAAACCCTCAACCCCCATAGCCAAAGCTTTAAACCTTGAAGAATGTCCTATTTTACTTAGTCTTGAAGAAGCCTAACCACACATTCTTGAAAGAATCCTCAATCTATGGTAAATACCTAAGGAAACCCTTATATGGGGCTCTCATACTTATCCTTTCTCTATATTTTTCTAAATTTTAGCTCTTATTCTTTGTGTCTTCCTCCTTTTTTCTTAAATTTTCTTTTTTCCACTTTTGATGCCAAGGACCTTCAATGAAAATAGAGTGTTAAAAACCTATTTTCATTTGTTTATTCTATTAGAGAGGAAAGATCTTTGTTATTTTTTTAATAAAAGTTTTCTATTGCATACTTAATGATAAATTTGTGTGAACCTCTTCCCATAAAGATAAAAATCTATGCAGACTAAAGTCCTCGAAAGCATTTTTTCCTTTGGTCTATACAGAACTACATCAAGAGCAGTGTTCAGGTTTGTCCTTTTATTTTGGATTTCTTGTCTTAAAATTAGGATCCTAATTGAAAAACGAGTATTACAAGACTTGCTTTGATTGGTCTACCCCTTTTGAAATGGAAGAACACATATATAACTCTTTTTTATGTACTTTTGCACTCAAGTTTATTTATTTTGATTGTTGTGGTTTTCGTTTATTTCTATACATATATCTCTCTTATTGTAAATTTTGCTCTTATTGTTTGTAAATTAGATTTTAGTTGTTTCCCTTTTATCTTTTTAGGTATATGCATAAGGCCACATGGACTTCCTTATCAATGAGATTAATTTTCGTGCGAACTTGTTCTCACACACATAGATTATTTTATTTTGAGTCTATACGGACCTACTTTATTATGGCTTACTGTTACCTTATTCTATTTGTGTGCAATCTTATGGAGGTATTAAGTTCTTATAGACTTAATTTATGCATTCCTTTATAGTTCGTGTGGACCTATCCTATTCATAGCAAACTTATTTTCTTTCCTTGTATTTTACATTTATATTGGGTCTATAAATAATTAATTTTATCCCTATTTAGATCTTCTATAGTAGGATTTTAAATTGTAATTATTTTAAATATTTTCATGTATAATTTTATACATGTTATAATAGGTACATAAAAATGATTTTGATTTGATTAAGTAGTCAAAGTCATAATAAAAATGTTTTATAGAAAATAAGGGCTTAATTACATAAAAATAAGTGTTTTAGGACCAAAGTCACCAATTGCCTAAAATTGTAATAAATGGATAAAATTGATCATTTAAATAACAAATGTTTTAACTTGAATATTTCGAAGGCCAAAGTCCTCTTACCTAAAGTTCATAAAGTGAACCTAATCAAAGTTTCAAATACACAAATGGTTTTTAACTGATAAAACTATTTTTCATAAAGTTATTTTAGGGATCAATGTTCCCTTCATCCAATAAAGTGACTTTGGACCAATGTCCTCGAATTAATAAAATGGACTCGATTTTCATGTATGTTTGATACATTTGATTTTATTTACTTTAATGAATAAAGTCTTTACTTCATTTAAATTTCATTTACACTTTTTGTCTACAAACGTGCTTTTACTTTGATTGCAATAAATGCATGCTTGAGGGAATTGATAAAAATTAGAACTATCAAGATAAAATGAATATTAAATAGTGGGCATGAATAAGAGGGAATTCTTAAACACCAAAATCTCTTTCGTTTTCTACTCGGACTAACCACCCTGGTGGTGACTCACACTTACCACTAGATAAACTGCCTTGTGGAGGAAACTTAGTAATACCTCTAGACCCACCTTGATTTAATAGGTTAGAAATGCTAAAAAAGAAGATGGAAAGTTAGTGGTAAAGGTGGTATAGGTAGAATATGGTAAATATGATAGTTATAGAGTTGATGAGAAGGATGGATGCTTGTATTACAACGAAATGGTATGTGTGCCAAATAAAGGAGAACTGAAGAAGATCATCATGGAAGAAGCTCATAAAAGTCCACGTTCCATACATATAAGAAGCATTAGAATGTATACTAACTTAAAGACACAATACTAGTGGTATGATTAAAAAAAAGGCATCATGGACATTGTGAGTAGATGCTTAACTTGCTAACAAGTAAAGGAAGAAAATCAAGTACCTTTAGGATTATTATAGCCTATTCCCATTTTTGAATGGAAATGGGAATATATTACAATGGACATTATGATGGGATTGCTAATGACACTAAAGAAAGGGGATGCCATATGGGCAATAATGGATTAATTAACTAACTTAACTTACTTTTTACTAGTTAAGGCTAACTATTCCCTAAATAAGTTGGTAGAAATGTATATTAATAAAGTGATATGCATACATAGGTGAGCATCGATAAGTGAGGTATTAAATAAGGATTGCTACAGCTGTCTTTAGAGCATGCATTTCATAATTTACAATCCATCATGATTTTATGTTTATAAAGACCATTGTATTTGGTTTTCATAATAGTTGGCTTTGCAAACTATATCAAAATAATGTTTGAACCTTCAATTGTAAAGATTAAATATTTTATGGGTTGGTTTTGAATGATAATGCGATGATAAATTTTATTTAGGTCATCATATATAAATATGTGTGATGAGAAATGATGAATATGCTGAGAGTGTGAAGAGAATAAACATATGAGAATGAGATGTATATAGGATATATTGATAATGTGAAACATGAGCATATAGTATTTTTGATGCCTAAGGCATATAATATAGCATTGAACATATAGTGTGTCGAGTGCCTAAAGCTCATAATATAGCACTTCTCCATCTAGTGGCTTCAATCGTTGGGAGAAGGGGTATCACATTTTTTGTTATTAGAGCCAAGATCAAGTGGTTCTAGATTAGGCAATTGGTTTAGGTTGCACTTGAACTAATGTCATGTGTCTATTACATTTATATGGAGAATGCATTTGTGTGATTGAGGTGTGCATATTATTTCATTTCATGTGTATAAGTTACAATCGCTTATGTAAGTGCTTTTTACCAATTTTTACATACAATAACAATTCCATTAAAGCTATTAGGGAAGAAGTTAAGAGTCGAGGCACAATAAGCTGGGATAACTTAAAGTGTCCTATTGCCTATAACTTAGTACTCGTGAGAGCTCAAGCATAGAATCAGCATGTGATGCTTCCCACTATGAGTGAGCTCCTAAGATAAGTTATAGGAGCAATACCTCAGTAACTTCCTTCACCAACTTAGCCATAGCCAGCCTTTCACAAGAGATCTATTATGGAGAGGCTTCAAAAATTAAATGTAAAGTGGTTTTATGGCTTTAAGATGAATGATTTAGCTATTGTAGACTATTGGCTAGATTATATGATGAGGGTGCTTAAGTAGGTAGAGTGTAAAGAAAAAGAGAGTTTGATATGTGCTAAATCTCATCTTTAGAAGAAAGCCTATAAATGGTAGTCGCATTGATTAGGGGAAACCAACTAAGATAATTACTTTGGAGTTTTTCCATGTGGCATTCAAGAAGTGTTATATTAGTGAGACCTATAGAGAGGCCAAGTGTAAGGAATTCTTTCACTTGAGATAGAAATAGATGACAATGTCAAAATATGAGAAGGAGTTCTAGAAGTTTTTGAAGTACACTGAAGACATGTATGTGATAATAGCTACTAGCTGTAAGAAGTTTCAAGTAGCGCTTAATAATAAGATTAGACTACATGTGGCTATCCTTCATATTAGAGAGTTCTCTTAGTTTATTTTTGCAGCCATTAAGATTGAAAAGGTAATTGAAGTGGCCTAGAAATGGAGGAATATAGACAAAAACAAGAGGTCTCAAGGTCAAATGAGTGATCTTTTTGTTGCTAACAAGAAGCAAAAGGGATTTGTTATTTAGAGTTAGGCTTAGAGTTAGAGTTAGAGGACTGGTTATAGAGCTTCCTTTAGGTACAAGCCAGTTATGAGAGAACAGAGGGTTGTATTTATGGCTAGCACAAAAGTATCTATTGCTAGAGGTATGTCTACACAACTTTGTAAGCATTGTGGTAGATAGTATGGCTGAATGGGCTAGTTTAATACTGGTTGATGCTTTATGTGTGGACCAAAAAATCACAGACTTAGTGATTACCCTAATAGGATTGAGGAGAAAAAGCAGACATATGGTACTAGGCTATCGCATTTATTAAGAAAAGGCATGGGATATAGGAGATTGCTAGAGCACTACAGCGAGCCGCATCTGAGATTGTGCAAAAACTAAAAGCACTAGCATTAGCTCACTAGTATGCCATATAAGCTCATAAGGATGAGGATACAATTGATGTGATTATTGGTACATTTTCTATCTTGATAACTCTATGCATGCATTAATTGATCCTATTTCTAATTATTCATATGTTTGCACTCAATTGACACATAGTGAAAATTAAAACTTAAACAGTTTGAACATGATATACAAGTAAACAATCCATTAGGCCATAGTATGAAGTGAATAGAGTATTTAAGGGTGATCTTCTAAGATATTAGGAGTATGAGTTTGTGCTCATCTGATTGACCCTTCTTTTGATGTTTGATATGATATTAGGTATGGATTAGTTATGTAAACATCAGGTTATGGTTAATTATAGGCTTAAAACTTTTAAAGGTTCTGATAGTGATAAGGACATGGTTATTATGTGTAAATGGTCAAATTTCCTCTCTACAATGATGTCAATAGCAGTAGCTAGGAAGTTAGTGAGAAAAAGGTGTGAAACTTGACTTGTTTAGACAAATGAGAGAAACTCAAGAAAAAGATGAGTATCTATAGCATGTGATAAGGCTAATCCAAAAGGGGTAGCTAACTGAGGTTAAGTTAAAGAAAGGTTAACTATGCTATTAGAATAGATTATGTGTGCCAAATAATGCTGAGTTTAAAAGAATAATCCTAGATGAGGCCCATAACATTTCGTAAGCTATTCACCCTGCTAGTAAAAAGATATACTAGAACCTAAAATTGCACTTTTGGTGGTCTAGTAAGAAATAAGATATAGTAGAATATGTGGCCAAGTGTTTGACTTGTTAGAAAGTCATATTTAAACACCAAGTTCCTCTAAGTTTGCTTTAACCTTTAGGAATACCTAAATTGTAATAAGATAGGATTACCATGGATTTTGTGATTGGAATTTTGTCATCTTAGGAGAAGCATATGTAGTATAGGTAATAGTCAATAAATTAATGAAGTTAGCTTATTTCCTACTAATGAGAATTGACTACTTTTTAAAGTAGTTAGCTGAGATGTATATGGAAGAAATAGTCAGGTTACATAAAGTGCTTACTTCAATTTTGTCTCATAAGGATCCAAGGTTTACCTCTAGTTTTAGGAATACATTTCATAGGGTTTTAGGCATGAAATTGAGTTTTAGTATAACTTTCCATTCATAGATAGATAGATAGCCGAAATGAGTCATTTAGGTAATATCTAAAAACCTATAAGTTTGTTATATTAGTTGTATGATGTTATGTGATGTGATATTATGTGTTGAGCTATATTCAAGTTCTTAAAGATATGTTAAGAAGCTATGTCAACATGTTTAATGTAGGTGAGAACAAATACCTATCCCTTATAGAGTTTGGATATAACAATAGCTATCAAGAAAGTATCAAGATGGCTCCTTATAAGGCACTTTATAGTAGAAATTGTAAGACTCCTTTTTGTTGGACTAAATTAAGTGACGATAAGGTTTTTGGGTTGGATTTTATTTAACAAATAAAAGAGAAAATGACGGCAATCAAAGACAAGATAGATATTGCCTCAGATAGATAGAAATTCTATGCGTACTTGAGAAGAAAAAACTTTGAGATTTGAGATAAGGTATTCTTGAAAGTCACATTAAAAGAAAGTCCTTCCATTTAGAAGAAAAAGGAAGCTTAGTCCTAGGTTTATTGGTCTATATAAAGTCATTTAACATGTTAGTCCAATTTCTTATATCCTAGCCTTACCTCATGGGTTACACAAGATCTATAATGTGCTTCATGTGTTGATGTTGAGAAAGTACTGATTGGATCTATCTCATATGAATTTAGTAGAATCTATAAAGTTGTAACTAGATTTGACTTATGAAAAAGAACTAGTTAAGATCTTGGCAAAAGAGGTAAAAGAGTTGTGGAATAACCAGATTTATTTGGTGAAAGTGTAATGCTTATAAGTCGAGGCTTTATGAACAGTACCATTGAGGCCGAAAAAAGTGTTATCACAGTGCTAGGTCACCTTCATGAGGCTCAAGGTAGGGGTACTAGTCATGAAACTTTAAGGGGCCATAAAATGATGAAATTGACTTAATTTAAAGATTTAACAAAACTAATAAATTATTTTAGGCTATAATCTAGTGGGCCGAAGGTTCAGATGGAGTCGAGTTGGGAATGACTTGGAATGTACTTGAACGGACCAATAAATGACATACCTAGAAGGTTAAAAATTCGGTTGAGTCAATTGGTGAATGAATTTTTCAATTCCGAGGTCATTTCCAAATTTTCTTAATTTTGAGGTTTTGCACATAAATTGAGGTAGTTGGTTGACTATCCTATCGATGGAATTTTGCCATGAAATTTTATGAGCCTCTAAATAGGACTAATTAAGGATTTTGAAAACAAACTCAATGACTTTTAGAGGTCTAAGTGATTTTTTAAAATTCCCTAAATTTTTTGGCAAAATTAGGGTTTTTGAGTTGTTCGGGTGGCTTGTGGGCCCTACCTGTGCCACCTCACCACCTATATAAACCCCTATTTTCTACTTAAGGCCTAGAAGAGTGGTTCTTGAAAAGTAAAATCCAATCAAATCGTGGCCACTTGGCCATATCCACTCACCTCTCCTTCTTGTTCTCTTTTCTCCCCTTTAATGTCTGACACAATTTTTAGCTTCAGTCCTCAATTTTCATTCCTTTTTGCAAGCTTTTCTTATGTCTATTGCAACCAAAAATTCCCTAAATTGTGTTAGGAATTTTTTTTGTAAAGGTGTTGGAAGCCATAGGAGTGGCTAGAGCTCAAGAAAATTCAAGGAAGCAAAAGTGTGCATCAAATAGGGTTAAAAGGGTAACTCTTGATGTGTAAGTATTTCAACCATTTTTAATTTATTTCTAAAGGGATTTGTTGATTCTAAAAACATCTATATGCTTG
>CANXYI011373889.1:0-17329 GCA_948208565.1 Hura crepitans | reverse complement strand
TTTTTTCCATTATTTAGAAGTAACTAGTAGACAACTAACTTTTTTCCAAGCCTATATGACTACCTTATACATCTCCATCCTAATTTTAACGTGTCCAGATGTTGGTTGAATACCAAAACCACTTTATAGAACTCCACTAGGGAATTTTTTTTCATTCTAGGTTCTTAATCCTATTTCTTGTTCTTAATGTTGTTTAGAAAATCCAATTTCTTCTAAAATAAAGGATGAACTAAGCATTAATAATGTGGTTAATGTAATGCCCCTTACCCGATCTGACCACTAAACCCGAATAAGTTGTGTTACAACCCCTATAACTTATTCTTTCAACTTAAATAGTCAAAAAAATACTTAAAATCTCAACTAACATAAATCCAAACCATAATCTATATCTTTTATAACTCTCATGCCAAAAATCCGGCAATATAATGGCTGCTCGAGGCACTTTCCAAAAACCTTTTTTAAACTTATAGAAAACACTTCATATATATCATAACTCATCCTTATCACTTTGTGAACCTTCTGATCACATTACCATAACATATCACAATAATCATTCACATCCAATCCATATCACAATTATCACCATAAATCAAATCTTGCCTTAGCAATCCACACTAAGGAGTATATACATTCTCACTATATCCATAAGATAAACAAAACAAAAATAACATTCCATGGCAATAACCAACCCCATATACAAATTACATCATGCCTTTATGGAAATAATAACAAAAACGTCAAGCTTTAAACATGATATTAATCATAAATACAAACATTCTTTGCCTCTCTAGATTCTTCAACACTAATGCCCACAAATGATAGCTGCTCATCTCTAGAATCCATAAGAACCTACACATCCAAAACCACTAATGCACTTAGCAAAATTTGCTTAGCGATGTATCGAAGTTTTCTATGTTATACAACAAGCTTTCATGCATTGTTAACAATGTCAATTCATAGGTTTACGGTACATCTACATGCTAAAGCTATAATACAATAAATCATTATTGTGTATACAATTAACCTCAAACTATGTGTAATATCCATCCTATTAAAAAGAGTGCAAAAACTTAGGACAATAAAACATAACTGGCTATTCCATAGAACACTTATCTTACAATATAGCATCGTGTAACATAATGTATAAAATATCCATAAAACATGATCAATTTAACTATAACTGAATTAGCCCTCATTACAATGCACATATAAAATGTACAACATCTTGACCATTTGATTTATCAAGTTCTTTTACACAATTCCATATTATTCCATTACTAACTGTACACCTCATACATGCATATATAAGAGAGAGATGCATAAGTACATATATAAATGTATTTATGTGTTTACCTTTATGCCTTGATAATAACAATAGCAAAACAAGATGTAATGTAACATAACATAAAACAATAATATATGTATACATGTGTGTACAAAATTCAAATATGCACACATAGAAGCAGTATAAGGTGGAATGCTTGAGAACATTATTAAATTAAATAAAATCTCATGTCATTAAATTACATTCATGCATTTGATTGATTCATCATTATTTTATCAATCATTTTATTTTATGCCCATATTAGAGAAAAGTGATTATCCTATAAATAAAGGAATCATGGTGTGCAATGGCCCCTATTATGGACCTGATGGCTACTACACAAGCATAGGTGTACAATGATCCTATCGAACCTAAATGATGGCTATAACTATGTAAAAATGTGCAGTGGTCCTATAAGACCTAACGGCAGCTATACCTGCATGGAATCCAAAGATCATAAAATATAGGTTTTGGGTCAAACTAAAAATGGACCCATAATTCGACATCAAAGCACTGAAGTGCCTTAGCAGGTGCTAACTATCCCTAGTTGATTGAATAACCCATCCACTAGGCCATTTACTCATACGGGCTATGAATCAATTTCTTTCTAGATTTTGCCTTTTTATATGGTTTAATCATAGCTTTTATTTAAATTGGTTGGCTAACTAATGATGCAACCAAGAAAAATAATATCATTGACTTACCATATTATTAAGCATGATCTGTTATATCATGACATGCAAAAATGTCTATCCAAGATGGCATAAGCAACATACTGATATATTTTTATGCATTATGCAAATTCCTTATATGAGCACTATACTTATTTATTCAATACATCGACATATTATGACACCTTTCCTTGTCACAATATGCTTATCATTTCCTCAGACGCATTATGATTACTACTCTTTACCATTTGGGTCAAGCCAACATGAATTTGGTCAACCATAATTATTTCTCCCATAACACATTTTATCATCATTTTTCATGACCATTGACATACATATGATAATGCACCATTCATGTTAGACTTCATTTAGAGCATTGCCATGCATATTCGTTTCTAATTATATAATTGACCATCACATTTTTCATCTTGTTCTTTCATGATATAACTAGCATATCACATGTCATTGTACATCCATTTTCTCACATAACATATTCCATCTCAAATAAACATTATCACAATATTTAATTTAATACATAAGTCATCCTCATGCTTACATCCTATAACAATATACACATACATATATGTACATCAAATGGTCATTCGGCCATCATGCCTTAAAGCCTTCAAAAGCTTCAATTCACATATTAAACATCATATCAAATATCCATATAGGAACACATTCCCAATCTTTAACATAATCAACTTCACACTTGGGTTTATGTATTATCTATGATATGCATAAAAATCAAGATTACACTCTCAAATATATATACTATTAAGCCATTTGTCTAAACATTATGGATAATCATATTTCTTACATCATTGATATAATATACTTCATAATATCATGCATAACATGAAACACACATATACTCACATACACATGTAGAACATTTGTCAACAATGCTTAAATAAGTATTCATCCATATCTCATATCATGGTTTCAATATTTAAGCCTTATTGAAACATCTTGTCCCATACATATGTCTTATTATGCCTAATATTAGGATACTTAATCATGCATATTAATGGGCCTTGTGGCCACTAAGCACTCAAACATTCATGATCTATCAATATTCAACATGCTTAACATCTCTTATGTCAATCCATGTATGCATATTTATGCATGTACATATAACATGACTAGCATGTATCTTAAGTCATATATATAAGTATGCATTTATAATCATACAACCTCACATGCACTCATAAGGTAATTATCCATACCAAGGTCATGAATTACTCTTTGTACATCTAATAATCTCATACAACTAGTATATAGACCATCCACATGCTTAATACACCAATTAAACATAATTGCTTACCATTTACATCTCCCACATGTAACATAGACATAATATGTCATCCTCATGTAATCCTATTCATTAAAACACACCAATATACATCTAGCATGTATTTAAACTTATTTAAATCTAATTATATGCATAATCATTTATATACACATAATCATACACCTGTTTACAAAATAAAGCACATAATTATAGTGTAACATAACATAGTTGATCCATCATTGCACATAAATTTAAAGCATCTTAAATACATGATTGCACATTTAAAATGCCAATTTACACACTTAAGGTCATATACCCTCATGACACGACAATTATCACATATTTACACATATACCTATATTATGACATTCATAAAGCATAAACAAATTTTTCACATAACATCACTACTTCGTATCTCATTATACCACACTCGTATCTAATAATTATTAATCATAATATGGTTAAAAAACTTTATCATATAACCATGCTATAAAGTAATATTGTAATCTTCCATTACTTCACCTTTCATCACTTATTTCACATACATATAACACATCTTTCAAACCTATACTCATGTTATCCATCTTGGTTATATGTATAATTAAAATAAAACCATATACACCTATGTATATATCATACCTTCATTAACACATAATCATACACATATTTAATCTTTTCATGCCTTAAATATTATAGTCACTTATGGTATTAAACTATAACATTTTAAACTTGGATACTTACTTGTTTAGCTTAATATTCCTTCTTAAATCCAAAATTCCCCTCTTTTTCAAACTAAAATCAGTAGCCCTCACTGTAGGATTCCTAAAATAATCCATTTTCTTTTATCACCCTTCCTTAACCAAATTCCTTCATATGAAAACACAAGAGAAATACTTAATTAAAACTCAAACAATCCATTTTTTTCCACTATGATCATCATAAAACCATAAAGAAAACTAAATTCCTTATGTCATCCTCAAACAGTAAATCAAAGAAGAGTTACCAACCTTTTTAAATTTCTAAAGTTGAAGCAATATTTGCTACATTTCTACTACCATCAAGCCCAAAATTTGTTCACAATCAGCAGCATTAAGAAATCTCCAATAGCAATAAATTTAGGCATCAAATATTTCATTAAATCTATCGTCTCTTTTCCCTTATGCATAATTTTCCAGTTAGCAGCATCATGGCCTACGCTACCTTTCTTCTACATCGCCACCAGTAGCTTCACTCTCACTAGTAGCTATCACCACTAGTAGCCCCCATTGTTTCTCTCCCTCTCTTTTCTCTTCTCTCGATTTCTTCTTTCTTTTTTTTCTTGGTAGCTCTACCATCAACCCCTATCGCCCACCATTATCGAGTCCCATCACTATGGAATCATACTAAAGGACGTGTCACCATTATTCCCTATGACCAGCACTCCTTTTCGATCTAGCTGCCTCCTTCTCTCTCTTATTTTTTCTCTTTTTCTTGTTTTCTATCTTCTTTCTTTTTCTTTTTATTTCTTTTACTTCATCAAGACTTATAGCTACCATAAATTTTCTTGCCAAAATTTCTTTATACTCCCTATTCATTTTATTATATATATATTCATATTAACACCCTTATTCACTTATTACATTCTCATTATAAGGATTATAACTTCCTTTGAACTAATAAAAATCCATATTTTATCTCTTTAAATCATTTAAAATTCCAAATTCACATATTTCTTATAATCATATTCTAAAATAACTTCTTCAATTTTTCCCAATTTGAGTGCTTAATATTTCAGCACTAAACACAAACTCGAAAGGATCTCAAGTGTTACAGTTGACCCATTAAAATTTGCCTTGGGATTGTTGTCCTTATAAGCTCACTTAACCAAATGAAGTCCATGTAGGCATGGAAAATGACTTTTTAAACTTGTGTGTCTATGCAGACATGAAGAGGAATCTTGATACTTTAGAGGTTTGTGTGAACTATAGATGCAATTTTCATTTCTAAAGGTCCGTATAGACTTGTTAGATTTTAAATTTTATGACATTCACTTTGTTTTCCTTTCCTTTTCTTCTCTTTTCTTCTCATTCGTACTTTCATTCCTTTATTTTCTCTGCAATTTCTCTTTATCATCAACCACTATAGCTTTCAATCCCACTTATGACCAAATTCTACCCACCACCAGTGACCTCAAAAAATGCAATCCATTTGTTGGCATTACCTCTAGTGACTAAAGCAAACATATTTAGTAATGATGATGAATCTTGAAAAGATGAAATGCCTATTCTAGAGAGCTTTATTAATACATTCATGGTAAATTATCATAAGACCATTCCTTCGATTGATGAAATCCATTTCAGAGATCCGACTTTGATTTTAGCAAAACTCGACTGCCATGCCTACTCAGTTCTTTTCCCTTTCTTTTTTTCTTTTTTTTTCTTTTTTTCCTAGCATTTTGCTTTTTTTGGATTTTTTGCTACTTTTATAAGGATAAGTCCTTATAGACTAATTAAGTGGAGCTAGGATGGTCTATACAAACCTTAAGGTTTAGTGTAAAGTTGGTCTAAGTAGACCTTAGGCTTAGGATAGTTCTTATAAGGTTGTTGAGCCTTGAATTTTATTTTGGGAGTGCTTTATGCCTAATGTTCATGTAGACTAACTAAGATGTCTTTGAGGATTGTGCGAACTTGATTGTTATCCTTTAGTAATCCATTTAAACTATGCTTTCTAGTAGAGATAAAAACTTAATGTCTTTGATTGCTGTGATAAATTCTAATACTTTTGCCTACTGTGAATGTTGTATGGTCTATGTAGAGCTATGCTGCTCTAATTATAAATGTTGATAATCTATACGGACTTATGTGATACATGTGAATGGTTTATACAGACATGAATATGGGATCAATAATGATTGCTTATATTTGTGCTATTTTTCTTTGTCCTGTTCTTCTATGGTATGGTCCATGGTGACATAGCTGGGATACTATCCATGTAGACTTATTTTATAGTGCTTCATTCCTTAGTTTATTCAAATCTTATGTGGCCTAAATGTAGTACTTGCAAACCTTTTCTTTATATCTTATAATGCACAAAGTTGAATTTTAGTATTATACAATGATATAAAGAAATACTTACCTTTTATTTTTGTAGATAGACTTGAAATGTAGAGGCACACTTTTTAGACCACAACAATACGTAGTGCTCTTAACTGCTATGAAGGACCAATTGAAGATGGCTAATTAGACATTCATTAGTCACCTGGTAAGGGGTGACTTCAAAAGGGATATATAGGGTTTGAGGGTCCCCCTCAATCGGTGGATGGATACTATACACACATTCCATCTCCACTTTAGTGAGCTCATGATAACCTCCTTTAACAGGGTATACACCATAGGGATCACTTGCTTGGGTTTTACTTTCATTCAATTCTAGCTATCGATATCCTAAGCTATAGTTGAATGCCATTAAAGATCTACTAGGTTTTGTGCCTTATGATAGGTCAGCTAGCAACCATTGCACTGACTTTTATGAGAGGTAGGCTAAGTCGACTTTTGAGTCTCAACTTGAGATCAATCAATATGCTCAATGCTTCATCTTGTATTTGTTAGGCACTATGCTATTTGCTAATGTAAATGGCAATGTTAACTAGAGCATGCTCCTATTGTTAAAGAGTGTTGACTCTATTAGGGTATGGAACTTGTGCTGCTCCTCCCTCAATTAGATGTACTAGTGCCTTAACATGGCTATGAAGACTTATAAGAGTCATCACTTTGTCAAAGGCTTTGTCTCCAGAGTACTTGTAAGTGTCTAAACTTTTTTCTTTTCACATTTTCACATTGTTATGGATTTGATTAATTCCTCTTTGATTGTCTTATTTTCCATGTACGAGCATATGAGCTGTATTTATTAGCTTGCCTATGTGAGATAGACACACCTTACCTATTTTTAGTGATAGATAGGTGGGTCTATCCAATTTTTAGTGCTTCGAATATCCTTATATTGATATACTACTGCCAATACCTCAGCTCCTAAGCTTGGAGTGATGTAAGTAATCTTTTAAAATTAAATTTACAATACACATCTTATTTTCAATTTTGTAACTAACTTACTTAGGTTTTTTCATGCAAGCGGACATAGATTGGTGGAATTGCACATAAGGGGCTTTTTAATGACCTTAACTACATCAAAGAGCTTTTTAATGATTTGATGACTCTTGAGATATACTTTTGGTACCCTAATAAGAGGGTATTGAGCTAGCATATGGAGTTTACCTCTCATCGCGTTCCTCAAAGTCCTCCTGGCACCATCATATTTAGGAGGTACATAAAAAATATGAGGCTCATTTATGCCATGGTCTCTAAATATATGTAATCCTCATGTTTGATACATGATGTTGGTGATTATACAACTTAGGCCTCCTCTCATTTGCTGCAACAAGTCCCATACACTAGTTAGTCACTTGTTAGTTTGCATTTTTCTCTTGCTTGACTTGTTTTTTTTAAGCAAGTCCTTTTTCTATGGATCTATAGTGCATTCTTTTCTTTGAAGAAGAAAAGAAGAGTTGCCCCTTCTTCTTTTAGCAATTCTCTATTAGTATCTAAGTTCCTACTCACTCCTAAGGTAAGATCCACTACCTTCTAATGGCCATAGGTATGTCGAGGCTTTAGATTTGGCACTAATCCCAATCCTATGCCTTGAGGTGGTTGGCGCACTGATAAACATGCCTAAGCTTAGTTATATATAGTATGATCAAACTAGTAAGCTTGGGTCTATTCGTTTGTTGATTGAGGATAGTAGGCCTATATCCATCAAGCCTGCTACCATGACTCTTTTGGATAAGAGGTTTGTTTGCTTGGATTTTGTTACTAATTTGATTTCCATTTTATTGTTCATCACAAGTTCTGAATAAGAGATCTACTCTTCAAATTTATATATCTATCTAGTTTTAGATTTAGTGTCTAGTCTTTTAAATAGGTTTGATAGACATCTATAGAGATGATTGTTCAAATGGTGGAGGCTTTCCATTGGGCTATGATCAATAAGATTTCTGAGCTTTTAATAAGTTTCCTAGACCATTTATTTAAAAAAATGTGATATGTATTTATACATGTATGGATGTATGATTATTAATACATTGATCCTTTCTTTCTTGTGGAGTGAGCTTACTAGGCAAGTGGAGGCCTTATAGGCTACTTAAAAGAAAATTAGGACTCTAAAGCTCATTAAATAGTTGGTGAACCCGGATAATCATGTGAACACTAAGAGCGAAAAGTAATGAGGCCAACCTTACTAGTAGCTATCTTTATTTTTTTCTTTTTATATGTATATGATTTTTTTGAAACTTTGCAACTTGTACATATACAATTTAATACTTTTTTTACTTTATCAAAACTTTACAGTACTAATTACCACTTTATTTGATGTTTTTCAAGCAATTCAACATGCCAAATAAATTATTCCCTCATAAAACTTCCCATAGACTTAGGATTTGGTCTTTCTAAAATATGAAGGTCTGTACAAACATTATAATGCCAAGTTAAGATCTTAGTCCATATAAATTGGCACCAGGGGATTCTACACAAACATACTTGTTGAATTCTCCTCTGATTGGTCCATATGGACCTATTAGTGTGCTTTTGTTTTCCAATTCTAATTAGGAAGAGGACCTAGCATTGTTTTGGCCTATAAATGGCTTCTCACTTAGCTTGTTTCTTAGCTAATCATCTTTAAGACCTTATTACTGAATCATAGATTCTTATTTTGCTTCCTAATTATCCCAAATTTTAAATTTCAAGCCCACTTGGGAATCTAACATTCTCATCCCTTTCTTTACCTTATAATTCTTGAAGAAAGTGAAAATTGACTTTAATTTCTTAACAATAGTAGCTCACTATTAGGATCCCATTTTCTATGTATTCAACTTCAATTATAAAAAAAAATTGCCCCCACATTTAAGGAATTTTTAGGAAATGCACCTATCATTCTACCATCTTTCAAAGGCCATTATCCCTTATATGCAGTTCATGCCTTGAGTATACCTTTTTTAGTAGTTGAAAAGCTTATTCCTAGAATAAGTCCTATTTACCTAGAGTTTGTTCTAGAGTTTACTAGTCACCTCGCACATATGTTTATTAAATAGGCTAAGTGCTTGCTTTTGTGAATTTGGCCAACTATTTTGTAGTAACCCATGAAGGTGCTTTCTATGACTACAAACTTCTTTTAAATATTGAATGGGATTTGATTTAAAGGGAACCCATTATAGAGAAATGTAAGTATCTTTACCAGGGATGAGAGTAGTTAGTGGAGTCACCATCTAGCCTCTACACTAAGACCTTTGATCTTCTGTACTAGAAAGGTTCAAAATTTAGATCTTATTTATACCCTAATAATATGCCTTCCATTTTATATTATAACATTTATTAGTCGCATATCAAGCAAGCAAGCATTATATTTAAGCATACATATCACCTTCGCATGTATAAGAATAAATTGTAGTATTTTAAAGCATACAATGAACATATTGATACATTTACAAATCCAAAAATTGGGTCATTGATTAGTTGTGGTGTGACCTAATAATTACTTATAATTCCATAAGAATTGGGAGTAATTGCCTAACTCCCATCTCTAGGAGATTGGTCTTTTTAAAATACATTTTTTTAATATAACTTTTGATTAGGAAAACTTAAATCCATTTAATTATGAAAACATCAATTAATTAATTAGAAAATCATTTGAAGTGAAAGTTAGGCAATTAAAATGTAAAACAACTTATTTGACTAATTATTACAACCCAAAATAAACCAAAAGATATAATAAGTACAAAATTGAAAGAAATAAAGTAGAGCACTTAAATGGTCCCATCTGTACATCAATAAGTTCATGCAGACTTTATATAGCTTTGGTTAGAGTTTGTGTAGACTACTACTTATGAGGGATATTATGTCCATCCAGACCTCTACTCTAGTGAGAAAGATTACTTGCATACAACTCAAAGGAAAAGGTTTAATGATACCAGATAAAGGATTCATATAAACTTATAAAGAAGACAAGAAATACAAATATATGTGAAACTGAAATTCAAAGTAGATGTCCACGTGGACAACATTCCTCATGAGAGGGAGCCCATGTAGACTTAAAGACATAATATACAAGAATGAGATAAGATTATCCATACAAAATATGCTCTTCGTGAGAAGGAGTCTGTGCAGATTATACAATAATTTTGATATGTCAATAACATGCATTTTAGAGAATGGTATAATTATACAACATGCTAACATCATAGAATTATGTTAATATGATAAACAAATATATTATAGCATGATACATAAAAAAAATAAGGCACTGTTATTGATCATAAGTCTGTGCAAACGATATATCATACACATATCAAGAAAGTAAGTCCATATGGATGTTAACATGCCTATAGATAAGTCTGTGCAATTTAGGACAAAGATAACATAATGAATATAATGTAATGGTATTAAATTATATACTATTAAACAACTTAAAACCATGACCTACTCCTATGATCAAAGTGAGGATTACATAAAATCACCTCACTTGTGATCAATCCTTAGAGATCATAGGTCCATATAAATAGTATCAATTATATATAGAAGAGACCTCAAATATTACCTTGTGAATGAACTCTTAAGCAATGGCATAAAGTGTATGAGTATAGAAGGAATTATTGTAGGTGTGGCTAATAGGACTAATAGATCATATCCTAATTGTAGTCCTCTCCTGGACTCATGAATGGGTTTCTTAGCTACTGTGAATTTACCTCTCAGCCTCCCCTTTCTTCATACCTAAAAAGGGTATTTATAGGCTTAGGTTTAAGAGTCTCCTATCTAAAGGAAGTAGAATCCTAATAAGATTAGGAATTATAGTCCAAATAGGAATATCCCATTTCTAAAAGATTTTACATTGACAAGTTTGTACGGACTTGTACATCTTAGTCCATATGGACCTAGGTGGTATGCTTTCTTACTAGTTTATAGGCTTTAGGCTAAGGTTGAGTTAGTCTATATAGACATGAACTTGGACTTATCCAGGCAAACTATGGGCCTTGGTCTTGGTAGAGCTAGTTAGGCTAGTATGGACTTAGGTGGAGTGTGTTTGTGCGGACCATATTTAAGTAGGTCCGTGCAGACTATCTTCCTAAGGGGCTTATGTCATTACTTAAGAGCCTATCTCTGGTGATCATCATAGGCCAAAAAAGGTGAATGGGTCTATACCATGGGGGCTTCACCCCCACACCCCAACAATAGGCTTTTCCTAACTTTTTTGTATGTGGTCCAAAAGGGATTTTCTAACCTAACACAATTTTTATGTATGGCTACAAGAAAAGCTTAATTTATTTTTAGATCATCCATATTGGACATGTTATTTACACAATTATCATTACTCCAGATGGGTAGAGAGGAAGTTTAAGAACAAGTAAGAATAAGTTTTATAGCTCAAAGTTACCATTACATATGAAATTAGATAGACGTGCAAGTGGTGGAAGATTTCCCACTTTACTCTATCTTGCCATTCTAGTTGTGCCCACTAGTGGGCTTAAAACATGCCAATTTTTATATTCCTTATTGGATCTAAAGTCTATAACATCCCAAATATTTATTAACGGTGCTAACTAGAGTGAATTTTATAAACTATGATTTAATTGTAATATTAAAGTATCAATTAAATGAAAGGGAAAGTAATTAAGGGAAATGTAAAAAATTATGATTCTAACAATGCTATTATACAAAAAAAAAAAGAAGAAATCGAGAGAAATTAACTAAATTAAAGTAAAAATAGGATGGAATAAAATGAATAAAAGACATACCAAGGATTAAGGGTCTAAATGGGAAATGGAATAAAAGAAAGGGGAAAACACATTTGAAAATCCTTCTCTCCTCTAGAGTGTTCGGCTAAAAAGGGAAAGAGAAATAGCTATTCCCTATTTTATTTTATTCAATTCTTAACCAATTACTGCCAAAGAGCCAAGAAATCACCGAGTTAGAACCCGAGAAGCCTAACAATCTATGTTTTTTCTTCCCTTGATTTCAATTTGGCAATGGGAGGGGAAATTCTATATTAAAATCAATTCAACCCTCAATGTGAACAAAAAAAAGGGAAACATGAAGAGAAGGTTTTAGAGAAAGAGAAAGGATAGAAGAATGTTAGAACAGTTAAGAAAATAGAAAGTGAGAGGTGTGTAGCCAAAGAATTTTGAAACAGTAGAAGTTGGGGATGAAATTTCAACAAGGAAGGAAAAGAGAATGAGCAAGTGAGCAGAATTTAGTGAGGATTATGTAACTCTAGTGCTATGCATAGCAGCACAACTACTAGCATTCATGGTGCCATTATTGCAGCTATTATATATAGATAGTAAGCTAACCTATAGCATGGTAGGGGCATGAGGTTTCTGCTATAAAGCATAATTCTAGGTAGTGTATAGAATTAGAGTCTGTATGTGGAAGGAGAAACAGAGTTGGGTTAATGCTATTAGGATAATAAAAGCATGCTGCTACTATGGTTGTTAGTAATAAACATTAAAGACGCAGTGGAATAGCCACTGTCAACGGTAGTAAGTGGGGACTAGATAATTGCTATTTTGAAAAAAAAGAGAAGGGAAAATGAAATCAAAAAGAGGAGAAAGGCCACAACATAAGGAAGCAAAGGGAAATGACAAAAAAATTAAAGATACTGCAACCATTTAAACAATAGAATTTAAGGCAGACAAAAGAGAATTATGCGATAGAGGGACAACAAATCAACCTTATGTCAGGAAAGCAGTGGCATTGGGACATAAGGCACAAGTGGTAGGGCAAACTACCAAGCATGGCAGCTTTTATTCCTTTAATCACGATGATAGGTACAGTTCTTAATTTTTTCCTTCTTTATTTTGGATTTGTTGAATGCTAAGGGAAGTCCTTATTATGTCGATCGATTAAGAATGGGGAATTAAAGTGGTATAATGCCAAAAAAGTAGTTACCATAGGCAATGAGTGCGACCTAATCTACAATCATATTCTGTTAGATGAATTTAAGTTGTGGCAAACCTACAAAGGTAGACTTAGTCAATAAAAGTGAAACTCAAGCATAACAACATTTTAATGTGCTAAACTAGTAGGTTCAAGCAAGTTGATTAAAGGAAATGCTAAAGGTTGCTGAATTCATTACATGATAGAATTAAAGTGTATAAGTTGTAGCAAAGTAGGAATTTCAAAATGAAAATGTATTTTATAGAGAATTTTTATTTGGATTAAATGATATTGGGCATTTGTGATGATTTTGAGTATGTAGGAGTTGTAAGTGATTTCTAGTAAGATGTAACATCTAAAATATTGTTTTATCCAGTTTGTACCCCTTTATAGCAATTAGGTAGATGAAATAATCTATAGATGCCTATTTATTTAGAGCATTCTTTAAAATCAACTAAATAAGGGCAGACTAATGTCGATAAGATGATATGCAAAGAGCCAATAGAGTTAGTGTCATTTTATGGTGTTAAAAATGTGGTTGGCCGATGAGGGTACTACAAATAATTTTGTAGAATGTATAGTGAATTTAGCTACTAATTTTTTTAAAGTTCCAGACATAAATGGAGGGATCTAACTGGCCTAATTTTCTAGTGTGTGATTAGATTCTAGAGGTTATAATAGTAAGTTACAAAAAGGATAAAGGGAAGTTTATAAGTTTTAAGGAGGGATAAAGTTATTATATATTAGTAGTTGTAAAATTATACAGTAGTAGCAAGAGTGAGATTGAAGGCCAATCTTGATAGATCATGGAAAGAGAGTAAGGATTATTTACATAAAAAACATAGTTATGATTAATGAGTGTTATTTAAATGTTCTTATGTTTGCATCAAGCGACAAGTTGCTGCCATTGAGACAGTAGGTTATTCTCTAAGGAACTACAGATAGATAGGCCTAAAGCTAAGTCATAAGGTGGAAGTTAGTGCAGCTTTATGTAAAGAACAGTAGTCTTGTATGTCAATTAGTAGATAAAAGCCATGGTTAAGGCAGTGAAGAGACATCTATTACAAGTACAAGTGCGCTTATGTGTGTGTTTTATAATTAATGGATTTTTGGTATCATATAGACCGAGGAGGAGAGGAATAGATTTTAAAGGAGCAAAGAAAGAAGGAACTATAGATAAAATAGACAAAGTAAGGAATAATTTAAGAATAATATAAGGAAATAGAAACTTTCAAAGGTTAAGACAAAAAGGAAATGTGAATCAAGGTGAGGATAAAAAGAAATAAAGGATCAAGGTAAGCACTCTAGCCCATTTTCTCTCTCTCGTAATTAAATGTTTGATTGGTAGCCATGCTTTAGATTAAGCTTAAGATATATAATAGTCATAAATGGGACTTTAGCTTGAGTGTATTGATATATGAAGAGACTTAACTATAATTGCGTATATATATGGAAAGGAATGCTTAGAATATAACAAATTATGGATATGGTTAATTATACAAATTATAGAACCATGTGTACACATCATGATAAATTAGTTAATTACACTTGAATTATAAAATAAGAAGTATTGCAATATATGCATGATCACAACTTATAAAAGAGATATCAAATAGAGCTGGTTGGCATTATGATGATTATGCATGTAATAATAGCAACCAACTTAGGTTGAAGGGGATTAGTAGAAGCACAAACTATAATAGATCTAATAAAGCCTTTGTATTATCTTACTAGAACTTAAGAAAGGATAGACTTGGCATGCTAGGGTTTGGAGTTACA
Source organism: Hura crepitans (assembly GCA_948208565.1). Classification (NCBI taxonomy): domain Eukaryota; kingdom Viridiplantae; phylum Streptophyta; class Magnoliopsida; order Malpighiales; family Euphorbiaceae; genus Hura; species Hura crepitans. Next base: position 2,305 of record CANXYI011373889.1, on the reverse strand, counting down.
TTACTATAAGGCATTAGATATACCTTTTATCAGTTATCAGCTTGGCATCAGATATGCCTCTTTATCAGCTATTAACTTGGCATTAGATATGCCTTTTTATCAATTATCAGTTTGGCATAGATATGCCTTTTCTAAGTTGCTTGGGTGAGGCCATAACTCTATCAGATTTTGTGATGGCTTTAGCCTTATTATTAGGTTTTTCCATTTATCCTTCCTCAGTAAGAGTTTTATCTATATATATTACCTATGGCTCTCTTTTAACATGATCCAAAATAAATTAACATAGCAATATACATGCATGCATAAATTGTTCATTATGACATCTAGTTATAAATGCATTCATAGTTATTCACTATAACGTGCAATAGTAAGATTCTAGTTATAGATAACCATACTTATCAGTTGGAAAAATAAATAATCACTTGTATGGTAGAATAAGTCTTTATACGTGCATGAATAAGATGTTAGTAGCATAAAGCATTCAATCGGTATAATATAGGGCTTACATTGCTTATTTATGTCACAGAAGCTTAACAATTAAAGTAGAATGATTGCTAAAAGTTATAGTCAATGTGTACCTCATTATTGGTGAGTAAAAACTTTAACAAAATTATACAAAAATAAAAATAAATTTCATTTTCCCAAACATGTGGACATATTGCTAAGTTATAATCAAGATTTAAGAGTAGTTTGATTTATGAGCTAGTAATTAGTGGAAATACATTAAGTACTCTAGCTATGTAAAAAGCCAATTATATACAATGGTCTTATATGCAGTAAGATGAAATAAGCATAAGTCCTTAAAGGATTAGTGATGATAGATGCATAAATCATAGCAGAACATAAATATATGTATACCAGTGAAGAAAGAAAATATATTTATATGAAGTTCTCCTAGTATGAAGTGATAGTTGATGCATAACAATGACTAAATGTATACTTGTCATTAGTACATGATATACACATGCATGGAATGTTAAGAAAGGCATGATGTTAAATAGGAATAGGATTTTTATGCACTTATAATTAGTCTTTATATGCCATGATCATGCTTAACAAGTTGCAATAAAGGGTGGAAAGTGTACTTAGAGACATGCCTTCAGGACAAAAAGCACTTGTGGTCTATAAGTGAGGTTAATCCATTGATTTCAATATATGCTTAAGTATGCATTTAAACTATAACCAAGATAACATAATAGGGTAATTGTATTCACCTTATCAAGATAGAATACTAATATAGCTTTTATCTAATGTGCAAATTATGGAAGGATGCTAAGGAGGACACAAGGTACAGTGCTGAGTGGACTTATGCAGGATTGCAATATGTCATAATGGACAATAAATAGTTAATATTTGATAAACTAGTGTAACATAACTACATATGCATATGTGTGTGATAGAAATGATGTATCCTAAATTTCATACTTGTGTGTACATATTTTACATCTAGGAATACATCTCCCATTTGTATGATTAGGCATGTGACGCGACACATGATCTATAGGTTAGTTTAGACCACCCTAGGAACTTCTCCACCCAACTAAGGTGGATTAGTTATGTTCTTAAGTCACCATAAAGGTGATAAACTGAACATCATATTGGTATGTAGACTGTGTGTCTTAATGCTGACATAGTTATTAGATGATAGATAGGTGTATCTAAAAGTGTTTTCCATAGGTTAAAATTTTAAGATAAGCCTCTAGACAGTTGTCGTGCTACTAGAATCTTGGCTGAGGCTATTTGTAAGGGAATACATTACCCCCAAGGTGATGAATTTTGCAACTAAACTTAACTAATCCTACTATTAAGACTAGTTAAATAGGTTATAACTCCATAGGTTTAGGCATAAACTCATGTGGTAACACTCTCTATTAGTTGTCAAAAGTAACCTTAGGGTAGGGTGTTACAAAGATAGATTAGATTGAAGCAAAGAATTCCATATGAAGCTTTAGGCTTCTGAGGTGGTGCTCTATCTCAACATTTCTTACACTTTTTCTCCAACCTATAGGAATGTTATTTTGCACTGAGAAATGTTCTTAATCAAAAGACTAATGATACAAAAATAGATAAAGATTACAACATTTGGATAACAAAATCTTTGAGAGATAATAGTATTTTTTTCATTAAAAAGAAGGAATGAAGATACAACTTTTACATTTAGGAAGAAATTTTGTACATAGACAAAATTTACCTAGCGTACAATGTCTTTCATGAGAAGGAAGCTTGCAAAATGATGATTATCATAGAAAATTTTTGGCATCATAACTTGACTCATTTAATCTTTACATATGTATTAATTATCCTT
>CANXYI011373847.1:0-12111 GCA_948208565.1 Hura crepitans | reverse complement strand
TTAAATGGGCTGCTCATGTGCATTTTGAAAAGTGTAAAGGTGATTTTGAAATTGGGCTATTGAAAAAGGGTCAAATAAAGGATTATAGCTTGGGTTAGGCTTGTAATAAGCCTAATTGATGGAAACCCATAAGAAATTCGTCCATAGGCTACTCCCCACATAAAATGCTCTTATATAGGATGTTTCCTACATAGAATGCTTCTTATATAAGATGTTTCTTACATAAGATGCTTCCTAAATAGAATGTTTTCTTCATAGGGTGTTTTACAGCCTATAAAAGGCTCATTAAGATGTAATATTCAATACACTCATTTAGAAGTAAGAAAAGCTTGTGTTTACTTCTTTGCAAGGGTGGATTTCTCATGTTCTTATCAAGAATTGTTATCTTATCAAGGTTTGTGGAGATTTCATTCTTGTTTTTCTTTGACCTTAAATTGCTAATTAACTTAGATTAATTAAATGTTTGGGTTTCTTTATATCTAGTATTGCTAATTTTCTACTGGAATTAGAGGTGATAGATCTTATCTTTCTCAATTGCTTAATTCGGGTTTTTAAAGCCTAAGTTGTGTGAATTACAAGTCTGGTTTTAGGTCTTGGAGAAGTGAAACTAATTAGATTTATAAATAGTGACTAAGGCGGCTCAATTGATGACGTGAAGAGTGCTTTTGGGTTTATGTTCTCTATCAAGATCAATATTGTAACACCTGTAAACTGAGGTTTCATGAATAATACCTTAAAAAATTTCTAATTTGCTACATTGCAAAATATTACTGAGGTTAGACTGCTACACTATCTATGACTTGTGCATCGAAACGTCAATACGCTAAGTATAAAACTCAGTGGTGAAATTAATGCAATAAGTGCATGTCATACATCCATTTATGCATCATACATGTTATGAACTCATTATGCAACATAGAGTTAATTTATTAAAATAATATTAATTTAATTAATAGTCTTATTATTTAATTATCAGTGACCTGCCAATTAATTAATTTTACCCAGTTTTCATCAAATGACCATTATTTGTATTTAAGGTCATAAATTCATTACTATCATTATTCATTATATTCATTTCTATATTCAGGCCTATACTAGAAAGGCGACACTTAAAGGGGTTGGATACAAAAGGAATCCAGGCTATGCAGTGGCCCATATTTTGGACCTCAATAGCTACACCTACCTAGTGCAGTGGCCCTATCTTGGACCTAAATGGTTATACCTACCTAGTGTAGTGGCCCGCATCAGGACCTCGGTAGCTAAACCTACCTAGTACAGTGGCCTACATCAAAACTTCAGTAGCTGCACCTACCTAGTGTAGTGGCTCAATATCAGGACCTTGGCAGCTACACCTACTTACACAATCACATAAACCATAGCCTAAGAGGACTAATACCCTTAGCAACTACTAACTTCCTAGTTGACCAGTCAACCCATCTAATGGGTGTCTAACTAATGGCCCAACCCTATTTATTATTTATTGTTCAGTTATAAGTCATGAATAGTACCTTCAGGGCTTGAATAGTATTCTTAGGAAGCCAGGACACCTTTGTAAAGCCAAAGAAGGTGTGTACAAGTCATAAAACTTTGATAGGCCATAAAATGAGTAAAATGAGATAATTTAAAATTTTAGTAGAACTAATAATTTATTTTATGTAGTAACTAGTGAATAGTGGACTAAGATGAACTTGTGTTAGGAATAACCTGGGGTGTGTTCGAAAAGACCTAAAAATAGCATACCCTAAAGGTCAAAAATTCCAATCTACATGTTGGTGAAGGAATTTTAATTTTCTAAGGTCATTTGATAATTTTTCAAAATTTTTTATTTTTATAAGTGAATAGCAAATCCACTTGCCATTAGAGTTTGGACCTAAAATTTTACGAGGCCTTAAATGGGCATAATCAAGGATTTTTAGAATAAAAGCAATTATTTTTAGAAGTCCAAAAAAACTATTAAAATTTTTCAAAGTTTAAGAAGAAAATTGAATTTTATGGGCCGTTAGATCACCACGTGTCGTGATCTAACCAACCCACCACTAAATATATAAATCCTCACACATGTGGGAGGGCTACATGTGTAAGGGTTACACCATCTTTAACCTCTCTCCAGGCCAAAAGGCTAATGCCATTCCCTACAATTCCTTCTCCCTTTTTCTTCCTCATTCCACCCCAAATCACATCAAACCTGACATATATTATATTGAATCATACCTCCACAACCTCTTGAGCACACTCCAAGTGATGGAATCCAAAAATAAGGCCTCAAAATAGGAGAAATGAGTATGGAGTGAATCGTGACCATTTGGAGTGTAAGTGGTATTTTTTTAGTTTTTATATTTGTTTTAAGTAACCCTAGTTATTCTAAGAAAAACCATGTTTGTAGATTTTAATTTGGAGCTTTATAATATTTTATATGAATTTTCTAAGTTTTAGGGTTACATATGTAGTTTCAAGGAGAAGTGTGGAAGAACTAAGGGAGAAAAGGCATTAAAAGGGTGAAAATGGTGTAAAACAACCCTAGGTATATGAATTTAATGTAATGGATGCATGCCATGATATGTATGTATGTCTGCATGCATGAATATGTGTATTGAAGTGTGATTTTTTGCATGTGTGTGCATGTTGATGGTAAATGATCATGATATTATACTTGTATAATGACAATAAGATGATATATATCCCATTAGGGAGATAAAAGCATGTGTATATATATGGAATGTATGTGGCCGAATGTATGTCATGTGTGCACGGTGAAAGATAATTATGTGTCAATGATGGAAATGTGAGATATAATGTGTGTATGGTATCAATTGTGAGTAATAACTAAGCGATAATGGATATTCAAGTAATATGTTAGTTTATGGTATAATGTGGAAATAATTGTGTAAATGGAAAATTGATTTTTTTTGTGGTGTAAGTATATTGGCATATTTTGCATGAAATGGCAGAAATGGATAAATGACATAAAGTGAATACATACAATGGAAGGTTAATATTAAAAATGATAATGATATATGGTGGATGTATAGTGATGCCTTGTAATATGGTATGGTATGGATAGTGATGAAATTATGATAAGTGAGACATAAGAAAAATAACCAAATGAATAATGCCAATGACCAAATGAATAGTGCATATGTTGAAAAAGGACTTCTAACTGTGTAATGCATGAACATGAGGAAATGAACTAAAACTGAATGTCATTAACAAGAATATTAAGATGATAAAATGACCTATAATTGAACAACAAATAATAAATAAAGTCAGCCTACTAGTTAGACACCCACTGGATTGGTTGACCGGTCAACTAGGGAGTTAGTAACTACTAAAGGTATTGGTCCTCTAAGGCCATTGTTATGTGTTTGTGTAAGCGGATGTAGCTGCTGAGGTCCTGATATTAGGCCACTACACTAGGTAGGTGTAGCTACTGAGGTCCTGATGTGGGCCACTGCACTAGGTAAGTGTAGTTACCGAGGTCCTTATGTGGGCCACTAAACTAGGTAGGTGTAACTACCGAGGTCCTGATATTAGGCCACTGCACTAGGTGGGTGCAGCTACTCAGGTCCAAGATGAGGCCACTACACTAGGTAGGTGCAACTATTGAGTTCCAAAATATGGGCCACTGCATAGCCTGGATTCCCTTTTTATCCAGTGCCTTTAAGTGTCATCTTTCTAGTATGGGCCTGAATATAAAAATGAATATAATGAATAATAACAATAATGGATTTATGACATTAAATATAAATAATAGTCATTTGATGGAAACTAGAAAAATTAATTAATTGGCATGTCCGTAGTAATTAAATAATGAAACTGTTAATCAAATTAATATTATTTTAATAAATTAACTTTATATATGGCATAATGAGTTTATAACATGTATGATGCATGAAGTATGCATGACATGCACTTATTGCATTAAATTCACCACTAAGTTTTATACTCAGCATATCAATGTTTCAATGCACAGGTCGTACATAGTGTCCAGCCTTAGCAATATTTTGTAGTGTACCAGATTAATTTTTGTGAGGGTAATATTTTTGTACTTGATGGTTTTTAGTATGGTACTCGTGTATAAATGGGTTTGGGCTTAGTTAGTGTAATACTAGACATGTAATGCATTTTAATTATTGAATGAACAGCTGGATGTATGAAAACTTAATAGTATGACATAACTATCTATGTTATTTGGATGTTGTGGGCCTAATGCCCTGTGTGCTGTGTTGTGGTGATTTGTGATGCTGAGGGAATAAAGGGGTCTAGATGATGGAGAATAAAATAGATATGTTTTTTGAAGTGTTTTTATGCAGGTTTAAATTTAGGGTTTGTTACTCGAGTAGCCATTATGCTGTTCGAATTTTTGAAAATGGTTTTATTATCTAAAAAATGAATTTTAGTGTCTATCACAGTCAGTATAAGATAGGGAAAAGATCATAATAAGGAATTAAGTAATATCTATCTGAAAAATAAATATGGCTATAAGTGTTAAATGAATAAGGCTTGGAGAAATTTCAGAATGGGTGACCAGTGGAAAGTGGCACCTATCATGTTCCTTCAAGAATTAGGTAGGGGGGTTACAAATATCATTAACACTAATACTATCATCTTCTAAAATAGGTAACACTTCATCCTCTTCTTCATTTTCATCACCATTTTCATTTATTTGTCCCTTCTTTTTCATGCCATATCAAATGTCAGTTATTATAGTGAGTCAGTGATAATCATACAGAATATACACACACACACATAGAAGAATTAATAAAGGTGAAAAGATATGTAGTGTCATAGAATTAGTAGATACAATGGGAAAAAATCCAATAGAGAGTCAAATAATATGCCTCCTAGTCTTATGAATGATAATACTTGAAAAAAATGCTTTAACTGGGTGAAAATTACAATGGAGAATCATAAGTATGGTTTAAGCTTTGTCTCTAAACCAACAAAAAAAAAAAACAAAGAATTGAAGAATACCATGATGATAAAGCAAAGAGAGAAAAGGGTCGAAGGTGGTCATTGGTGATAGAATAGACAGAGCATAGCACCGATGGGGTCATCGTCGATCGGTGATAAAGCGTGAATTCATGGGTGATAGAGCAGAAAAGTTGAGAGAGCAAGCGCAAGAGCTGAATAGAGCGGTATTTGTTAATTCAAAAAATATTTTTGAGATTCAATTTTTTTAGTATTAGAAATAAATCATAGCAACTATTAAGACCAAAACAACTAGCTATTTTAGTAAAAACAAGTAGAAGAGTTAAGTTCAAATTTTAATAACACTAATATTAAAAATAATAAATTAAATAAAAATTTCTTTATTTTTATTTAATTATAATTGACAAATAAATTATGATTACCAATCAAATAAATGAAAATATTAAAAAAATTATTTCTGGCCTTTATTTACATTGATTATTACTAGAATAAATCATAACATTAGCATTAGAAATATATCTTACCAACTAATACAGCTAACACATCTAGTAGTTCTAGTAAAAACAAACACAATAGTTTAATTTCAAATAGTTATAATAACACTAAAACTAAAAATAATAAATTGAAGTAAAACTTCTTTAATATATTTCATTATCATTGAAAAAATAAAATATGATTGCCAATCAAGTTAATGAAAATATTAAAAGATTTATATTTGATCTTTATTCATACAAACAAATACGAGATTAATAGCGAACTGTTTTAGTTAAAACAAATATAATATTCATTGTTGCCTAATAAAATCCTTTTGATTTATATCATCTTAACATACAAATCTGTACAACAATTTAAAGAAAAAGGTTGATTGTCATTGCCTTGAGATGACTTTAACCCGCATTTGAGTTCATTTTCTAAGTCGTATAATAAATGGACAAAAAATTATAGCAAATTAGCAATTGGAACTAAGTTTTCATAAGCAAAATAATTACATAAACCCAAAAAAATTGCAAAAACATAATTCGGGTAAAAAGTATTTTCATAAATAAAAAATCATGATCTTTTTGCTTCATTATCCTAAAAAAAAAAAAATAAAATAAATTGTGAGAAATCCTTATTCTATTATAATTAAAATATTAAATTTCTCATCTAAGCACATCCTTTTAAGTTCTCGGTACCTTCAGGCTTTGGACGAACAACTAGCCTAAAAGGAAGAGATTGGTTTTTTAATAGGGAGAGATTGCTTTTATATAGGAGAGATTACTGTTCGAGTAAAAAGTATTTTCATAATTTTTCATAAATAAGCACAAGCAATATGCGCATATTTTTAATCTATAGATACGAAGAAATTTTTTGAAATTTTAGCTTAATTTATTTTTTTAATATCTCTTTTAAAAATCACACTTTTCAGTAAAGATATTTTAGTTTAGTATATTATTTTTTAATATTAGTTTTATTAGTATTTGAAGGTTAGCTGATCTAATTATTCTTAGTAAAACAACTAGTTGTTGTAATTGTATAAGTTGGTAAATTTTATTTTTTATACTAATTAATGTAACTAAAGAAACGTTTTTTAGCAAAATTAAATCTCAAATATTTATGTTTACAAGTCTTAAGCTTTTGGACATGAGAATGCAAACATTAAGCTTTTAGCAGAACGAATTATTATACAAACAATATACATGTACTTTGCTCTTATAGTTTAATTTATTAGTTTTAGTATCATTCATATTATTATTTGAACATGAGAATGTAATTATTAAGCATTTAACAAATTGAAAAAATGCTCATGCAATATACATGTACTTTACATCTACACATACCAAGAAATTTATTGAAAGTTTTGCTTAATTTATTTTTTAATATTTCTTTTAAAAATTAAAATTTTCAGCATAGTTGAATCTCAAATATTAATATTACAAGTTTTAGGCTCTTGAACTTGAGAATGCAAATCTTAACCCTTTAGCAAATTGAAGAAATGTACATACAATATACCGCTGATATGAAGAAACTTTAGCTTAATTTATTGTTTTTAACATTATTGATATTATTATTTGGATGTAAGCTCTTGTAGTTGTTTAACAGAACCAGCTAACTATTGTAATAATATTGGTTGGTATGATTTATTTCTAATACTAATTAATGTAAATAAAGATCAAATATAATTTTTTTGATATTTTCATTAACTTCAATGGTAATCATTTTTTTTCCAATAGTAATTAAATAAAAATAAAGAAATTTTAGTTTAATTTATTAGTTTTAATATCAGTTTTATTATTATTTGAAGGTTAGTTTGTCTAGTTATTCTTACTAAAACAGTTTGCTATGCTAATTGTATTAGTTGGTAAGATTTATTTTTGATAATAATTAATGTAATTAAAGAAAAAGTTTTTTAGCAAAATTGAATATCAAATATTTGTATTTAGAAGTTTTCGACTCTTGAACATGAGAACGCAAATTTAAGCCTTCAGCAAAATGAAATAGTATATCGGGAATATCCTCATACTCTCTTCTAAAAATGCTTTAGTTTAATTTACTATTTTTAATATCATTGATATTATTATTTGAATGCATGCTCTTGTAGTTATTTTAATTTGTTATGGTTTATTTATAGTTCTAATTAATGTAAACAAAGAACAAAAATAAATTTTTTTGATATTTTGATTAACTTGATTCTTAATCATAGTTTATTTTTTTAATAATAATTAAATAAAAATAAAGAAAGTTTAGAGTAAAAATTCAGTAAATGTAACCAACCCAATCCATGAAAACAATTGCTATAAAATAAACCTAACCCTATTAAATATATTGTTTACACCAGAAAATAGACAATGCTGCCTATTTTAATTTTACGACTAATCAAAAGTTAGGGCTCCTTCAATGTGTGCCTCTTTGTTTAGAAAAATTGTAAGAAAACATGATGACAATGCTCTTCACAATAAGACCACATATGTAGCACAAATAGCCAATATCATCCTTTAAAATTACAAAATGATTGCAGCCTTCCCATTCTTCCTTTTTTATTAGTTAGAGTTGGATTTATAGGTTCCCGAGAAAATTCCTAAAAAATGTGGCATAAAAATGAGCCAACTCTAAAAGGAAATACATAACATGTGCAAACTCAACACTGTTTTTTTTTTTTTTGTTAATAGAAATTTATTGCCAAAGAAATAAACTGAATACAATCGAGAAAAAAAGGAGAAACTAAAAAACCTCCAAAAAAACTAAAAGTAGTCTCTGTTTATCATTTAATCTATATAAACATTTTAATTTTCCAAATTACAGAAACACTATCCCATTGATTGTACTCAGTAAGGCAAATGAAAATACCTCTAATGTAGATTTCATTTCCTTCCAAGGATGATAATTGTGACACCCCTTACTCAGTCCACCTCTAGACCCGAATAAGAGATATCACGTTACCATCTCATTATCTTCTTAAAACCCTTCCTGGTTTATATTCATTAACTTTTATTACCATGCAAGTTTAATTAATTAATCAGTTATGAGTCTTATTTCAACAAAATCTGGTAGCATAACGGTTGTTCGAGTGAAAAATCAAAAATTTTAAACCTGTAAAAAACATTTTTATAACAGTTTCAATCACAACTCATCACATTTGACCCTTTTGGTACCCCAGTATACTCATCCCATCATTATGACATAATCATCACATTCTCAAATTCAAGCACATAGAATGTCAATCATGGATTTGATTTACATACACATTAGACCTGCTTTAATATTTACAAACCATTGTACAATAAACTTACACATCTAGGCCCAGACCTTCTATATACATTAGTGTCTTTACACACTACTAACTGCAGAAAAAGAACCAAAGATATGTACCTAATAAGAAGACTGGCTACTATGCTACTTGTTGAGGCTAGACTGCAAAGCTACTATCTCTTACCTGTGCATTGGGCAACCGACACGCTAAGTATACACTCAGTGGTGAATTTAATGAAATATGCATTGTATTACACTCACATGCATCAAGCATTATGCAAACCCCTTAGTTATTGATGTTTATTCTACCTTAATTTTAGGTTGCTAGTTACCAGTTACATGCCTAGTTTATTTATGCCACATTATGTCTGGTTTATTATATTAAGAATTATACCTAAGCTAACTTAATTTATTTATTCATTATTTGTTTCCATTCACATCACTAGGCAAAACTCATAATAACACATTAAGTTATTTTGTCCGTTTTACTTTTAAGACTCGTATTCAAAAGACAATGCTTTTAACATTGGATAACGAGATCCAATCTTATATAGTGGCCAACATTATAGACCTTGGTAACTACACTTATCATAATCCATTCGATAGCAGAGGTTAGTTCTCAGGAACCTCCTAATATCGGAACGGCGCGGGGACAATCCTCTTAGACCTCCCAACATCAGGATAGCAGGGATCAACCCTAGTGGACCTCCCAATATCCCAAGACAGGTGGATAGTAGGGATTAGGTCTAGTGGACCTCCCAATATCCAAAAATAAGTGAATAGCAGGGATCAACCCGAATGGACCTCCCAATATCCCAAGTGTGTAGGGTCACAACTAAAACCTTGATAGCTACACTTGCCATACAACACAATTAGGCGATTATCCACATGGATTAAAACCACTAGTAGTTGTTAACTCTTTAGTTGGTCGGTCAACCTATCCAGTAAGTGGTCTAGCTAATATGGGCCAATCTTAATTAGTTCTTAAATCAATCATTTACTCATTACCTTTTTATCTTAGTTATTCATTTTATGACACACCATGTTACATATGCACATTTTACTCGACCATTATTCTAACATTCCAAAACATGTTATGTCTTTATTTTCTCTCATTACCTTTTTCATTTAATTATTATCCAATGCCTCAACATATGTTATTTTCCTATGTTACCACACCATTATGTTACCCATGTGCACATACCATCCATTATTATCAATTCTCAATTCCATAATACAATTACCTCATGCCCTTAAACTTACTTAGGCAATAACCTTACCTTAACTCAAGTATATATTCATTTTACAATCCCAATATAAATTACTCGAATATTATACCTAAATGTAAATACACACAATTTCACCTCAATTACTCATACCAATCATGCTCATACCTAAATAACCAATGCAATTGCACATCCCATGCCTTCAATCACTCATGCACACACATACACGATATGGCTATACCATTCAGCCTTTCCATGTTCACACACATACACATTGTTTTTCCATTCTTCCTTTATGCATTCATGCTCACATTCCATGCCTAATCTCATACAAACATTCACCATGATCAAACACACACATACACACATTATACATCACTTCCATACACACACATACATACTTGAAATATACATATACACAACACACAATGCAGTTTTCATTAAATTCACTTATAACAGACTCCAAAGCACTCCAATTATAGTCCTCAAGCTTTGTCTTCCCTCTTCTCCAATAATTCTCCTTCTTTAGTTATAAATATAATATGTTTTATACTTAGAAAAATTATACAAAAATCTACATATATCCAAATTGAAATTTATTTACATATCCATCATCTACACCTTAAATACTACTTAATAAAAATATAAAAGCTTGAAGAAAACCACTGACACACAAAGTGAATACTATTCACCAAGTGTTGGAATCTCTCTAAATAGGCAATTACTTGGCTTTTTCTCAGTATATTTATGTTCATGCGACTGTGGAGGCCAAGATAGGGTGTTCCACTTGTGAAAATGGTTTAGATTTAGGGATTTAATAGAAGAAAAAAGGGAAGAGGGAGAGAGGAGAAATGGCGTCGGCCATGGGAGGGAGAAGGGAGGTGGGAGGTGATCTCACACATATGCACACACCTACACATGCCCCACTTTTTATATTAAGAGGTTAGACAGCCTAGATCACGCCACATATTGATCTGATGGTCCAGATTAATTCTATTTATATTTTAAACTTAAAAAATGCAAATAAAATGTTCAAGACATCTAAAATTATTTCTTTTAGTGCCAAAAATTACCAAAATTCTCAATTAAGGAAATCTTAAAATCTCAAGTCCAAAAGCCAAGGGAAACCCGATCAACTATTCACTTACTTATTTAAGAAATTCAAATAAAATACTAATCGACCTTAGAAAATTTTAATTTCACCACCATTAGACTCATTGGAATTTTTGACCTTCAAATCATGCTATTTTCAGGTCAATCCGGGCATATCCTGATCATTTTTCGCTTTAATGCAAACTTAAGTTACTATTCACCAGTTCTCAATATGAAATTTTTTATTGATTCAGTTGCTGATACTAATTATTTCATTTTCATTATTATTTTATCCATCTCAATTCTGTAACTAGTACTCCCCTTTAGCTACTTTAATGTGTCCTAATTACTCAAAAGACATTATTCATGCCTTGAAAACTACTATTCATGAAATCGGAATTCTCGAGCGTTACAATAATACTTAGCTTTTTGATATTATCTAGTTGTAAACTAGTAGGATAACTAATTAATCTGCAAGTACAGCCACTTAAGTTTCAAATCTAGTGCAAAAAAAAAAATACTTGAAAAGAACACTTATAGGATCCTTCTCCAAAAGTTAATCATCTGAAGAATTAGGCCTCACTACAAAAAAAAAGGGATATTGCGCAGAAATAATTTCGTCGCAGATCTGCGACGGATTTATCATTCCATCGCGAATTTATAAATAATAAAAAAAAAAAAACCGCGACGGAATAAAAAATTATGTCGCGAATTATGGCACCATTCTTTGGCGTCGGAATTGTCGACGGAATTTCCGTCACAAATTTTTTTCCCCTATTAAAAAAGATAAAGAATTTTGCGACGGAATATTATCTATGACAGAATTTCTGTCGCAGAATTAAAATTATAATATATTAAATTATAAAAATATAAAATATTAAAATTTTATTAATCATTAATTTCACTCAAAAATTTAAAATTTTATTTTATAATATAATATTAATAAAATTTTATTAATAATACATCAAAATTAATAAAATTAAATTTTATAAACTTTTATTATACTATATATGTTTAAAATTTTATTTTATAATATATTATTAATAAAATTAAATTTCACTTAAAATTTAAAAATATATAATTAATTTCTTTGTAATATACATAATATTATATGATTAGTAATAGATTTAACTAT
>CANXYI011373786.1:0-16480 GCA_948208565.1 Hura crepitans | reverse complement strand
ATTTAGATCCCAATAATCTATGCACATCCTGACTTTACCATCTTTCTTGGCGACTGGCACCATATTGGCTAGCCAAGTTAGATACTGCACCTCTTCTAAGAACTTGGCTTCGATTTGTTTGTGCACTTCTTCTTTTATCTTCTCCACCCATTCTGACCTCATTCTCCTTAACTTCTGCTTTACCAATTTTGCTTTTGTATATATATAGACGGCATGTTCAGCTACTTCTCGATCCACCTTGAGCATGTCTTCATAGGTCTAGGCAAAGATTTTTTCATACTTTTTTAACATTCTCTCAAATTTAATTCTCTCTTCAAGAGTTACATAAGACACAATTAAGATCTTTTTTAGATTTTCATCAGTACTAAGATTAAACGAGGTAGTATTGATTGAATTAATGTCAAACATGTTATGCAGGTCATGATTATCATTATGCATGATGCAGTTAGATGAGACATCACAAAAACAAGCAAAATTGTTCATCTTATTAACAAAAGAAATAGGAACATCATTATTAAAAATCTCAGCTACATATAAATTCTCAAAAGGGTCTTCAAGAGGGTTATCTTCTTCCACTTTCTTCTTTCCCTTGTCTTAGACCATAGCGGCAGTTAGAATCTCTTCTTTGGGTTCGACTTCTAGTTTGGTTAGGTTGGTCATGACTTCTTCATCCCAAAAGTCTTAAGTGACTTTTACTTCATTTGCAGGCCAATTAAACACATCACCGAAAATCTCAAACCCCGGCATGACCTTCCCCTTAATGATAGCCGGCTCTAACTCTCTACAGTAGTTAACATTTCCCTTAGCTTGAACAAAACTCTCTTATAGTGGTGGGATACCTTTTCTTGTTTTATTTGGCTCTAAAGTGTCTACTGTGTATCCTAACCCTTTCTGATCCTTCTGTCCCTGTGGCTAAATGGTTGAGATTAAACCATCTGAAGCATGTCCCAAACTAGCACTAGGTAAATAGTTCATCTTTTTTAGCATATTTACCACCTTGGGATCATCCTCTTCTTCTTGTGAAAAGATCCCAGCAATATGGAAACCATTAAAAGGCTGGTTAGCTATATCAAGCATCGAAACCTGATTCTCTCTCATAGCCCTGACTGTCATTACCTCACCATTATAGGGGATTTTTATCATCTGATGCAGTGTTGATAGAACTTCTTCTAGCTTATGGAACCATGGTCTTTCTAAAAGTAAAGAGAAATTCGTAGCGATATTAAGCACTGCAAACTACATATCATCTATAACCACCCTTGTCTTGACCTTGACTTTGAAATTCCCATACGCTTGTCTCTTTGTGTTGTCATAGGCCATGATGGTGAGTTTGGACTTAGAGATCATTGAATCTTCAATTTCATACGTAGCTACTGCTTTGAGCAGGCACACATTAACTAATGACCCATCATCAACCATTACACATGTCGTGTGCTTACCATTGACTTCAGCTTTTATGTATAAAGGACAGTTATGATGACACCTTTAAAGTGGAAGGTCTGTATCAAAGAAGCTGACCATTGCATTTTCTTCCCCTTTTACCATTGCCTCTAGCTCAGATGGCAATATGGTTATTGAAACTGTTACAGCATATAAGGCTTTAACCATATTTTTTCAATGAGAAGAGGATTAGAGTAACAGATCCCAGATCAAAATCTGTGCAGGAGCCTTTTTTAGTTGCTTCATCATTTTATCCTTTTATTTTTCCATAACTGAGTGAATTGGCTCCTTCTCTACCTTAGGTACTACCCAATCGCTTTGGGTCACTGTATTGGTCTCCCCTTCTTCACTCAATTTTTGCTCCAAATCTAAATCTACCTATAAATCCTAGACCTATTCCTTTAACTCACTCTCACTATCTGTAGCCCATATATCTATCAGACAAACTGAACCTTGACTTGATTATGCCCTTTTCTCCACTGCTAGGTAGTTATTTCCATATTAGTCCTGAAGCATATACCATTCTGGCAAACCTAAACTAACCATGTTGATAGGTGGAGGAACATTTGAATAAGAACCCTGATCCTTTTATCTCTTCTTCGGATTAGGGATCTGTCTTGAGTCAATCAAGTCTTGAATCCTATCCCTTAGAGTGCGGCAGTTATTTGTGTCGTGGCCCATATGCAAATGATACTGACAGTATAAATCTGATCTGTGATAGGGCTATCCTTCATTCCTAACAGGTCTAGAAGGAATAGGTTGAAGTTTTCCTTATTTTTGGAAGCACTTTAGGCACCAAGACAGTGGTTTACCCAAGTTCAAATAGTGCCTAGCTATAATAGACACTTTAGCAGTTTTACTAAAATTGGCTCTACTAAAACCCATTCCACTCATGCTTCTATTATTCAGATTCCTTTGGTTGTTGAACCCTTTTGAGCTCTTCTTCTAGTCATTGTACTTTTCTTCTAGGTCTATCACTATATCCTTTAGTGATTCCTAATCCTTCAGCCCTTTTGCATTCAACCCATCTTTCAAGTAAAGGTCAGCATTCTTGATAAACATATGAATCTGGTTCGATGTTTTTGGCTTCCTCCTCATCTCCAAAACCCTAGACCTCTATCTTGACAAGTACTCTATAAAGGTCTCATTGGATTTTTGCTTAAGTAGCTTAAGGTCTTTCATTGTAACCTCCATGTGAGTGCTGCAATTGTATTGGTTGATGAAAGCTTCTATGATCTTTCCCTAATCTTCTTTCACTTTCCTTTCCAGCCCGTGATACTAGTCAATTGCTCTCTCTTACAGCATCAGGCTTAAATAGGCCGCCTTCTATTTTGTGCTAAGCTCAGTGCCATGCATAACTGTAGCATACTGCTTTACATAGGTGCTTGGATTAATAGTCCCATCAAACTTGGGTAGTTCTAGCATTTTGAATTTGGAGGGTAACATCTCCTTAGACTTTAGGGTGAGATCATCAGGGTCTAGACCCATACCTATAGTGATAACTTTAGTCATTGCCTCCATTTTCTCCTCCAGCTTTTTCATGGCAACATCCTTGAATCTTCGAGGTACAACTAAGTCCTCACAAAAATCATACTTCAGGTTAAAGTATTCAACCTTTTTGTCCTTCCCCCCAGCATCTGTAGCTTTTTTCCTAATGCCAATTCCCTCGAAGGTAGCAGATGTCATTCTAGTGGGTGTAACTGCTATATCTTCAGTAGGTGGCGGTGAACCAGTATAAAGAACAACCTCAACAATTGCCCTTGAGATCATGGACATCATTCTTTTTTCAAACTCTTTAAACTTTTGGTCTATTCTACCTTCAAAGTTCGAAGCAGAGGAACTATTTTCTCCTTGTCCTACCATGACTGTTGGATCATGAGTGGTAAAGATAATTTCTTATTTGGTTATTCTTCTATCTATCCTTCGAACCCAAGTGGCTCAAGCATCTATGATGACTGCAAGACAAAGGGTTAGAAATGATGAAATGAAAATGCATGTGAATGTATAAAGTGCTAGTGCATGTTAATGTGTATAACAACAAACACAAGCAAGAGCCTTCCAACCTTTTTACTTCCTATACATAAGGTCAATGTGCTCTTTCTTATGAGGGCTTACTTATGGGACATCAGGGGTCCCAACGGGTTTAAATAATGAACAACTGGTAGCTGAACATTATTTCTCTCATAAAAAGAGTGCATGTAAGATACTTGGCCCATATACATTGGATATGTTTAATCAAGCCAAAATGCGAGGCCCATTCCAGTTAAAAAAGGCTCAATAGGTTTGATAGCATTTTGAGATGATTAAGTCATATTTCATGTATATTTGCCCACATAACACACAATGTATCATTAACCAGCGTACCTAGTGGAAATTGCTATTGGTCATTACATGGGCTTATGGTTAGGTCATGCAAGTTATGGTCATCTAGGCATGGTCCCTTTACAATGGGTCTATCTCATTATGAGCATACGATTGATTGGTTTACCATTTTATATACCTTATAGGTATAAGGCTTGGGTTTGATGCCACCTCTAACAATCTTCCAATTTGAGTGAAATTAGGTTCATGCTTTGAAATGACATTAGGGTATAAAAAGAACGCCTAACTTATTCTAAAGCTCTAGCATGTGATGCAATTTTGAAAAAGAATAATATTTTAAATTCAAAATATGAAGTTCCATATTAATTTGAGGTACTTTCAGAGCATGGTCTCATAATGTCCCTAACGAAATTGCCACTATTCACATCCCTATCTTCCCGAGGCCAATCAAACCGAAACAACCAAAGACTCGACTTAAATCTCCCTCCTTAAGTCCCGAAAGATGAGAAGGAAATTAGAGGAATCCTAAGCCATTCCTATTTGATTAGCCTAGAGAGAGTGAGTTGGGCACCACAAGGTAGAAGTCACCACCCAAACAAAGTTGAGAAATACCTTGTAGGGCTAAAACCAGAGTGGTTTGGAACCCTACTCTTATTTATACCTCAAGTTAATATGGAAATTTGATTTGAATTTATAATATTATCCTTTTTCTCGAGCAAGTTTTACAGTTAAAATAAATCACATATTCACATAAAAGGAATCACAAAACATATTTATAGAAAAATGAATAAAGTACTTGAAGTTAAAATATCATACATGAAATCGGACGATTAATTACTTTGAGAACTTTGGTTCTCGCATGCCAATTTTAGAAAGCAAGTCTTATTATCATGACTTATATTAAGAAAAATCACAACCTATTTTATTAACAAAACACCAATTAATTAAATACAAAAATAATTTTAATTATTTTTACGTGTAAAAAATCATTTTCTACCTATTAAAACATTCACAGAATGTACAGGGCAATAACTGAAATAAAGATAGATTACATGGCAATTACTCAAAATACATTCTAACCAAATAAAAATTACATTTAAAATATCCTAAAATACAATCTAATGAAACAAATAATAATAAAAAGAGTAAGCAAAAGAAAAATAAAGAGCAAAGACAATAGCAACGAGAAATAAAAATAAAAGGATGGTAAAAGGCTACTTTATCGGTATTTGATGAAATGACAGAAAGAAAAGACAATTAGGTCCCAATAAATCAAACAACTCTCATCACAATAAAATTAAGATGTTAGTATGCAAAGTAAAATAGACAGATGAAAAAAATAATGTACAAATAAGTTTTCACATCTAACTTGTAGATGGATAAAAGAGAAAGAAACATAAAAGAAATAGGAAAAGGTCGGTTGACCCACTGTGTATATTTGAAAAGATTGGAAAATTATGCAGAAAATCTTCAAAAATTACAAAAATGGTGTTTAAAAAGTGTTTTTTAAGTTTCTAGTGCATGTATACCAAGAAAAGAACCTCTTTTTTAGAAAATTCACTTTCAATATTTATACACAATTCTCGAGGTAAAAAATAACCGTTTTGAAGGTGAAAATAGCTATATTTGCCAAAACAGCCATTTCCTCAAAATGGCCATTTTCCCCTCTATAAAGGTTATCTTGGTGAAAATGATTGTTTTCCAAAACTTTTGAATTTTTTTAATCTGTACCACTGGGGGCTTTACCCCTACACCCCTCTTGGCATCAGTGTTAGTTATCGAGCTCGGGCTTATTGGCCCTAGCCCTTAACCCACCACAGATGCCTATTTTTCTCGCATTTCGAGTCGCACCCCGAGATTTTTCAAGTTGAGCAGAGACTTAAAAGAAAATTTTTAAAGAAAACTTTGAGATATTTGAACTAGACGTTAATATCCCTATTTATAAGGATTTTTATCCTTTTATCATTATTAGGCAATCTGAACATAGAAGCCCCAAAAACCCAGTGTCTAGAACTACCTCATTTAATCTCGGTACTAACAAAATCCAAAAGAAATCTTGATTACATCTGATATAACTCCTAAAGAGAGGACAAAATTTGAGAGAATATTAAAAAAGTATGAAAAAGTCTTTGCCTAGACCTATAAAGACATGCCCAGGGTGGATCGATAAATAATGCCATTTATACATACCCAGAAGCAAAATTGGTAAAGCAGAAGTTGAGAAGGATGAGGCTAGAATAGGTAGAAAAGATAAAATAAGAAGTATACAAGTAGATTGAAGCCAAGTTCTTAGAAGAAGTATAGTGTCCAACTTGGCTAGCCAATGTAATGCCTGTCACCAAGAAGGATGGTAGGGTTAGGATGTGCATAGACTATAGGGACCTAAATAAGGTCTACCCAAAAGATGACTTTCCATTACCACACATTGATTTTCTAGTTGATAGCACAGCAATGTGTAAAATGTATAGTTTTGTTGATGGCTATGCCGATTATAATCAAATTCTAAACAAGATAGCAGACAAGATAAAAATTGCCTTCATCATAGAGTGGGGAACCTTCTGTTACAAGGTGATGCCTTTTAGTTTGAAGAATGCTAGGGCAACTTACTAAAGGATGGCCACTAGTATTTTGGAAGACCTGATTCATAAAGAAGTAGAAGTATACGTGGATGATATGATGATCAAATCCATTACAAGAGAAGGGCATTTCAAAGCATTGGAAAAGTTCTTTAAGTGGATTGATAAGTACAATCGGCATCTGAATCCAAAGAAATGTGCCTTCGAGGTAACTTCAAAAAAACTCTTAGGACATATAGTAAGTCAAATAAGGAATGAAGTGGACCCTGATAAAGTCAAAGCTATCAGAGAAATGCCAGTTCCAAAGAAAGAAAAAGAAATAAAGGGATTTATGGGAAGAATACAGTATATCAGCAGATTCATAGCCAAGCTCACCACCATATGTAAGCTTATTTTCAAACTTCTTAGAAAGAACTAGCCAATTAGGTGGAATAATGACTCTCAAAGTGCTTTTGACATTATCAAGGCATATTTGTTAAATCCATAGTTCCTACAACCACTAAGGCATGGGAAGCCACTTATTCTCTACCTATCTATTGAAGAAAGTTTAGTAGGATCTATGGTAGCACAAGAGGATGAATTCGAAGTTGAGTTTGCAATTTATTACCTGAGTAAGAAGTTTCTTCCTCATGAAGCCAAATATGTAGATGTGGAAAAGATTTGTCTGGCAGAAGTATGGGCTTCAAAGAAACTAAGACATTATTTCCAACGATATATAGTACAGGCAGTATCGAAGCACAACCCTCTAAGATATCTTCAAACAACTCTGTCCTTGGTAGGTAAAATGAGTAAATGGCTTCTGTTGCTCCAAGAGTTTGATATTCAGTACATAATGAAAAAGACAATAAAAGGGTGTGCAGTTATAGAATTCCTAGATAGTCATCCGCTAGAAAGAGAGTCGCTAGAGTTTGAATTCTCATATGAGAACCTAAACTTTATAATGGTCTAAGTGTGGCAAACGTACTTCGATAGGGCAGTAAATATAAAGGAGTAGGAGTAGGAGTAATTCTAATAACTTTTGAAGGAGAAAAGCTGCCGTTAGCTAGAAAATTGAGGTATAAGGTTATAAACAACATGGCTGAGTATGAAGCTTGCATATTTGGGCTCGAAGCATTACTAGCTCTTGATGCAAAGATAGTTAAGGTATTTAGGGATTCATCCTTAGTGGTGAATTAGACTAATAAATAATGGGCAATTCGAGAAAAGAAATTAATGCCTTATGTAGAGTACCTAAGATATATAAACAGATAGTTTGAGATGTGCACTTTTCAGCATGTTCTTTGGGACGAGAATCAACTAGCAGATGTAGTAGCCACCTTAGTCTCTAAGTGGGATAATCCAAAAAGGGTAGCCATGAAAGCAGTAATCATTTCTAGTTCAGAAAACCCTTGCTATAAGTCAAAGCAGATAATTGAAATTGAACAAAAAAAAGTAAACCATGGTTTTATGATATCCAAAATTACTTAGAGAATAGGGAATTTCTTGAAGAAGCTATAAATAGAGACAAGAGGCTATTGAGAAAATTATCAACTCAGTTCATTAATGCAGGTAGCATCTTATATAAAAGGCAAGCAAATGGTCTTCAACTCAAGAAGCAGAAATGGTCATAGAAGAGATACAAGTGGGCTCTTTTGGCACACATGTGAATGGTTTAGAGTTAGCTAAGAAGATCATACGTTAAAGTTCTTTTGGCTTACAATGGACCATGATTGTTCAAAGTACATACAAAAATGTCATAAGTGCCAGCAATTTGGGGATTTAAGACATGTGCCTATATTAGAACTTCACAACTTATTCTCTCCTTAGCCATCATTGCATAGGGATAGACATAATTAGAGAGATGCATCTAATAGCCTTAAATGGGCATCATTTCATTGCAGTTGCCATCGACTATTTCTCAAAATAGGTTGAAACTGAGTCCTTTAAGAAGTTAGGGCCAAGAGAGATGGCTAAATTCATAGAAAAGAATCTAATCTGTAGATATGGGGTCCCATACCATATAGTTTTAGATAATGGTGTCCAAATTCAGGCTGAGATAAAAGCATTGTTGTAGAAGTATAAGATAGAACATTATAAATTTTTCCTTTACAGACCACAAGCCAATGGAATGGTAGAAGCAGCAAACAAGAACATCAAGAGGATCCTGGACAAGATAGTTGTAACCTACAGAGATTGGGCTGACATACTTTCATTCGCTCTTTGGGGATACAGAATTATGATTCAGACTTCAATGGGCACCACTCTATTTTCATTGCTATATGGGTTAGACGTGGTGGTTTTTATAGAGATTGAACTCCAGTCCTTAAGGGTGGCAATGGAAGCAAAAATTCTTGAGATAGTTTGGGTAAAGCATAGGGTCCAACATCTAAACTTGCTAGATGAGAAATGGCTGAAAGCCAACTATCACAATCAAGTTTATCAGAAAAGGATGGCACGAGCCTTTGCAAAAGGGCGAAAAATTACAAATTAAAAGAAGGAGGATTAGTTCTTAAGTAGATAAAACTAAGTCTGGTTGATCCAAGAGGAAAATTCAAGTTGAATTGGGAAGGACCATTCATCTTTAAGCAATTGTTGGCAAGGGGCACTGCAATCTTTATAGATTGTGATGGGAATGAGTTCAAGGAGCCTGTGAATGTGGATGGACTAAAAAGGTTCTATGGTTAAAGATAACAAAAAATGCCCTATGGGTCAAAAATCGATAAACGGTGGCCTTGCTAAAAATGGGCATCCCGATAGGGTGAAAATAAAAAAAAAGCATCCTATGCAACAATTAGGGGTGAGAAAAAATAGTCAATCAAATAAACTTGTGAGAGCTGATTTATGATAATAGTTTAAGATGTAATAAAGATCTCCATTGATTAAACGAGAAAATGTGTTATTGCATTAATGTCCTGTTGTGATTATCATAAAATGCCAATATGATGTAAGTAGATAGGACCACTTTAATAAGCTCGATTAAGCATCTTGTGGACTAGAGAAATGGAAATATTGTCATTACATCACTTTTGTACGTGAGTTTAGGAAAAGCAATACAAATATATTTTTAGATCTTATATCTCTTATTGCTGCTCTCACTTTCTATCTTCAACCATTGAGTCTGATTATCTTGAGAAGGTCCTATCACCCAATCCTTATATGCCTTAGAAGTTTAAGAGTTGTAAGAGATCTTGGGAGGAATTTTGATCTTCAAGGGTAACTGCTTCCACAGGTCATAGTATCTAGCAGCAAAAGTGAAAGATAAGACTCGCCTTCTGAATGACAATGGGCGAGTGATAATGCCTTGAGTCTCTCTAATGCTGAATGTAACTTTATGTATCTAGAATGTTGAATGTAGATTTATGTAAGTGAACGAGGGGTACACAGCCTACAGAACCACTCCACATGCTTATGAAATTTATGCTTTCATCAGTAATGGTAGTCATCCAAACAACCCATTGCTCCACATCAAAAAAAATGGTGCATAACAGTATGAGGTAATAAGTGCTTCAGACTATAAGAACCAAGGACACGAGGAGGAGGGTCATCCAACAAGCGAAGCTTCTCTTAAAACCAAACCTAAAAAGAAAAAAATGCTATTAGAACTGAAAACCTATAAAGGCTTCCTAAGTAAAAGCCAAATGGGGGATAGGGTGAAAACTCACAAGGGTAGTTTATCCCTAAAAAGTTTATTAAGAAGAAAAATTTGAAATGATTTCCTAAGCAAAAGGTAGACTAAAGAATAGGGCCCTTAAGAGGTAGTTTATTCCTAAAAAAAACAAATCTAACTTGAAGTAGAAGTGGACTCCCATGGAAGAAATTAGCTTCACTCAACTGCACTACATCTAGACTTATAATAGTCTCAGCAAGTATCAATAGAAAAGGGTTTGATCCTTTGATCAGCTCATTTATTACACTAAACAATTGATAGTCCCTAAAATGGCCTTCAGATGTCACCTTTAGTTATTTGGAGAAGAAAGGGAGCAAGTACACGCCTGCACGAAGGGATAGAATGTTGGTATAGCCCTCGACATAGGATACCAGAGCATTTAGAGAAACTAGTTCTCTCTATGGGACCAATTAGGCAGCTAGAGAAAGAAGTATCCTAAGGGTGTCAAAGACCTCATATGGGTAGTGGGGAACACAGCTTGAGCAATAAGTTGGCATGTCAAATGAGTAGAACACCCCTAGGATTGTGAAGAATTCTTCGGGCAAGGAGCATAACTCTTGGTGAGAAAATAAAAAAAATACAAAACTATAGATCTTAAAAGTGGGTAACAACTTTAACAATAAATCAAGCTGGACCCATCAGAGGAATTTTAAGCCAACAAAAGGGGCTAAAATGGGAATTCCCAAGTCAAAAGGAGATCAAGGATTTTGTGAAGTTTCTAAAGGAATTCATCGCCCATTGGAGCAAAAAAGGAGGAAAAACTCAAGTGGCTCAAGGATCCATGCATGCATTTATAGGCTCTAAACTCAAAATGACCATTCCACAAAGCAAAATGGCTGTTTTGGGGGTAAAATACCCTATCTTGGCCAAAATGGCCATTTGCCAAAAGTGCAAAATGGTAGTTTTAGCACAAGCCAAAAAAACCATTTCGCCCTTTAGGGAAATGGCCGTTTTACATGCAAAATGACCGCTTTAGCAGGGCCAAAATGGTTGTTTTTCCTGGTGCCTATAAAAATCACATTTGTTACTTTCCTTTCATTTTTACTAGTTCTTGTTTTGCATTACAAAAAAGAGAAAAAAGAAAGAAAAAAGAAAAAAGATGCCTCTATGTGGATAACAAAGCCGAGTTCACTGTCAACCTATCTCGACACACATGGCAGCACTTGGTTGGCTCAATGTTGAGGAGGCTAAGAGGTTTTGACACTTAGATTTCGTCGCCTTTATTGAGAGCCGATATTTTAGTGCTAGCATGCTGCGTGACCTAGGCACTCTACCTCGAGCAGATCAGTTACAAGTGTAAGTGGGCTGGAGAGACTTCTATTCTCAGTGGCATGCCATATACCTAGAGGCAGCACTCTAGTTTTTGAGCACATTCTAGTACCAGTGGGTGCACCTTTCAGCTAAGAGAGCCATCTAGCTTAAGTTCCTTGATGTGCATTATCAACTCTCCAATTAACACCTTTTTGAGATTCTCTGGTTGCCTACTGATGGTATTATAGAGATATCAGAGATCTTGGATAACTAGTGGGCTACCATTGGTCATGAAGACACTTTCTACAGGGTCGGCTGCATAAAGGCCTTTTCACTTTAGGACCCGCTCTATTAGTATTTGCATAGAGTATTTACCCTCTCCTACTTAGGTCACAGTGGCAGCAATGGTTAGGTCAATTAGATCGAGCTATATGGCCTCTGGGCCATAGAGCACAGCATTCAGTTTAACTCGGTACTGGCTATCTTAAAGCATCTCTACCGGGCTAGCCGATTCCCTGATAAGGAGACCATGGTAGGTGGTCTCATTACTGCTATCCTTACCGGTGTTGGTGTAGACATAGAGCATATGGGAGCTTTTATTACACAGCAGTTCTAAGTGGACCGAGAGATATGTTTTGCCATCAGGATTGTAGTAAATGATGGCACATGTCCAGCTAGATATAGATTTTGTACACTTGAAGAGCTAGCTACATAGGACGAGGCATAGCCAGCAGGGGTAGACCTAAAAGACATAAGATTTTATGTAGACTAGATTAGCTACTTGGGAATTACTTGGGTCCTACCAATCTACCATAAAAATTGTGTTAGCAAACTGATGAGGTTGGACCATCCTTTTCAGTGCCTCTTTCACCTTCCATCGAGATTCTCTTGTAGGGTATACAGGCTTAGCTTATGATGTAGCTCTAGTTCATACACACAAATGTGAACATGAGGATTAAGGAGACCCATCATGAGCTGATGACTAGGATGGAGCAGATCGAGGCAAAAATCCAAACACTGTGTTTCCTAAAACACCCTTCGGTGCCTTAGAATTGCTTTTTTTTTGTTTATATATTATTTGTACATATTAGTTTAGGGCACCAAAGAAAATTATAGTCAAAGTATTTATTTAAAAAATTGTTACTCTTTTTGATAGATTTTTCTTTATTGCATATGTATATCAGTAGATAAATGATTATAGTAATTCTACATAAAAAATGGTGAATGAATGAAAATGAAGCAATGAATAGAAATACTAAATTAATAATAATAATCATCATTCACATACAATTAGACAATTACAATTATCTGAATCTAAGATGCACTCATACACAACATGCATAAAAAATTACACTTAGCATGTCATGCCTAACATGTTTCAACTCTTTTTTTTAGGAGGCAATTCTCATGATAAGCGTTTAATCCAAGTAGTAGGGGGCAAACTGCTAGCCTTTATAAGATTACCCAATTATAAATCTACAATATTTTCAAGTTTATAAGGGCATTACGACATTCAATACACAACTTTACAAATGACTGATAAGCTTCAACCTTTTTCTTTTAGAGGGCAAGCAGAATTTTGCGTGCAATGTCACAAATGCTGAACCAATGGCTGTCTATCACCATTTGCTCCATTGTAGGGGGGAAGATTAGTGACTTTCTATCAACAAAATTTTCTCTCAACATCAACCTCGAGTGCAACGTCCTAGCACTGCCTAGTATACTTCAACTTCGGGTGCAACATCTTAGCACTACTCGAATTTCTTCAACCTTAAGTGCAATATCCTAGCACTACCTAAACCACATCAACGTCAGGTGTAATGTCCTAACACTACTTGAGTTTGGGTGTAATGTCCTAGCACTGCCTAGTTCCGCTTTAATCTCGAGTGCAACATCCTAGCATTGCTTAAACTGTATCAACCTCAGGTGAAATATCCTAGCACTACCTAGTTCCACTTTAACCTTGAGTGCGATGTCCTAACACTACTCGAACCACTTCAACCTCAGGTGCAATGTCCTAGCACTACCTGAGTCTAGGTGCAATGTCCTAGCATTGCCTAGTCCCATATCAATTTTAAGTGCAATGTCTTAACACTACCTGAACCACATCAACCTCAGGTTCAATGTCCTAGCACTGCCTGAGTCTAGGTGCAACATCCTAGCACTGCTTAGTTCTGCTTCAAACTCGAGTGCAACATTCTTGCACTGCCTGAACAGGATCAACCTCAGGTGCAACGTCCTAGCACTGCTTAAGCCAAACCAATAATGATATCATATCACATATAAGAAGGGTCACCCTATAAGGTATATGTCTCTCTCTCTCTTTCTGAACTTTAGGTCACCTCACACACTTTGTAGTCACCTCCACAAAGTTAAGGGCAATTGTAGACACTAGGTTTCTAGGGCTTTCATGTTCAGATTGCCTCATGATGAAAAGGGGATTAAAATCCTGTTGAATAAGGATGTTAACATACAGTTCAAAGATCTCAACATCTTTTTTTCTTTTAAACAAAAGTGTTTAGTTGAAGCCACTATGGTACGGAGTGCTTGACAAAGAAGAAAATGTTTTAAAATTGAGAAAAATTGCTTTTTCCATAAGTTTTTGGCCTTCAGGCAAACTACTTCTTTTTGCTATAAAAGGCCATTTCATGCCTTGCTGAAACGACATTTCAACTCAAAAATTGCCGTTTCACACTTGCCTAAAATGGTTGTTTTAGTTCAAAATGGTCATTTCAAACTTGTCTAAAATGGCTGTTTTGCCCTAAAGAAATGACATCGTTCCACTAAACAGGTAAAAAATCTGTACAGGACACCCCATAGGCAAATGACCATTTTGGGTTCCCAAAATGGCCATTTTGAAGCAAAATGGTCGTTTCACCCTTTAAAACGATTGTTTCACCCCCTAAAACAGCTGTTTTGAAGCAAAATGGTCATTTCACCCTCTAAAACAGCTATTTCAATGCCTCGAGAATTATGTAAAAAAGGGAAATTTCGTACAATTTTTCTTTCTTGGCTCTCGAGAAAAAACTCTAAAATAGGTAAAAAAATATTCTCTAAACACCATTTCTTAGTATTTCAAAAGATTTTTCTCTGCAGATTCTATTTTTTCAAGATCTTTTTTCTGAAGGTGATTATACAGGGTGAGCAATTTGATTCTCCTTTTTTTTCTCCTTTCTTTTAGTTTTTCTTTTATCCACCTACCAATTAAGTGTAATAATTTATTAGAACTATGTAGTATTATGGTTGTTGCTACCTTTTTATCATTTCTTGTGCCATTATTATCTTTGTGATGTTTATTTGGTTATTAATCCTTTTCCATTTTATGTGCAGATTTTTATGTTTGTCTGTTTATTTCCTATATTAATCTTTTAATCATGTCATGATATGTGTTATTTGATATATTGGAAGTTTGCTCGATCTATCCTTTTTGTCTCTTTTTATCGAATGTCGGCGAAGTAGTATTTTGGGTATTTTCGATGTGATTTCGTGCTTATATCACTACATTATATTTTAAGTGATTTTTATGTAATTTATTTTATTTTATTTTTGGGTTAGAACATATTTTAGGTGCTTGCAATGTAATTTATTTTTTTCTCTCTGATTATTTGCCTATGTATTCCAGGCATGTTGTAATAGGTAGGAAAATGATTTTTGTATGCCATAAAAAATAATTAAGTTGTTTTATACCTAATTAATTGGTGTTTTTCTAATAAAATGGGTTTTTGATTTTTCCTTAATAAAAGGCATAAATAATAAAGCCAATTTTCTAAAACAAGCATGCGAGAACCAAAGTTCTCACAATTATCAATTACTCAATTTCATGTATGTCATATAAGCATGCGAGAACCAAAGTTCTCAAAATTATCAATTGCCCAATTTTAGCCACTGAAACATTTTATATTTAATTAAATCAATCTTTTCCTAATAAAAAAATATTTTTATAGAAAGAAGACACAAACAATAAAATCTATTTTCTAAAAATAAGTATGTGAGAACTAAAGTTCTCAAAATAATCAATTGCCTAGTTTTATGTATGGAATTCTTTAAGTTTAAGCATTTTGTTTATTTCTATAAAAATGTCTTATCATTCTTTTATGTGAATACATGATTTATTTTAATGCCTGATGCCTACTTGAAGGAAATTGATAATATTATAAATTCAAATTGGGATTCTATATTAACTTGAGGTATAAATAAGAGTAGGGTTCCGAACCGCTTTGGTTGTAGCCCTACAAGGTATTTTTTAGCTTTAGCCGGATGGTGACTCCTACATTATGGTGCCCAACTCGCTCTTTCTAGGCCAACCAAATAGGAACAATTTAGGATTCCTCGAATCTACTTTTCATCTTGCGAAACTTGAGGAGTGAGATTTAGGTTGAGTTGTTAGTTGTTTCGATTCGATCAACTCATGAAAAGAAGGGATGTGAACACATGCTCTTTAACACAGCATGATGTTTCCATAGGTCAGAATAAGAATGTAAAAAATGTAGTGTCAAGCACCCACCTTGAAAGCCAAACAGTTTAAGAGGGATCCATTACTTTAAACCAAATTGTCTTTGAATTCAGTAAGGGATATAAAAGGTTGCATACCTCAATCTAACTAATGGAACATAGCTCAAATGATAAGACAGAGAAAAATGAGAAATCTTCTGCCAATGACATGTCCATCGAATCTCAATGGTCACGCTAAGCCATGCAACCCACATTTCCTTCATTCTAAATTTCCTCTTAAGTTTTCTCTCACAATAATGATTAGGGGCATATTTGATTCAAACCTTCTTAGGGGGCATAGCAAGTAGCTTTAGCTTTTTCTACAGGCATATCTAAAAAAGAGAGCCGTTAGATTAGAAAATCCAAAAAGGACCGCCTAAGCAAAAGTTAGGCAAATCCGCTAGCGTGAAAATCCTTACGGGTGCACTAGGCAAAAATTAGGGTAAAAAAAGAAGAGAAACAAACCTATAAGAGTAGAGGGCTCCTAGTCACAAAGTTGATATCACCCTCTTTTTAGGCATCTAATCCCCAAATGGTCTTAACAACAATGATGTCAAATGAATTATTCCTAAAACAAACTCTGGTTAGCACTTTGAGTACTTTATAATCACAATGTTTGTCCTCATAAGTAACTAACAACAAGTCTCTAAAAATGCATAGCAAGATGCATTTCGTCCATCCCATGAAACCAAGCAAAAATTGACTAGCAAAATTAATAATTATTTGCAGAGAAATGGGACTTACAACTGGAATG
>CANXYI011373734.1:0-10446 GCA_948208565.1 Hura crepitans | reverse complement strand
CAGAAAAAATATCTGTTGACCTCAGAAAATTATAATTCCTCCTTCATCATACTCAGTGGAATTTTTGAGGTTGAGGATATGGTATTTTTAAGACCATTCGAGTACATCTCGGAGTTATCCCAGTCTAACCTCATTTTATCTCCTCATTCACTAGTTCTTAACCTAAAATGATTTATTGATTCTGCTAAATTTTTTAATTCATTCGTTTTCCCTATTTTTAGGCCCATCAAAGTTTTATGACCAATATGCCAATCATCGAACTTGTAATGATGACCCGCACTATGGGGAACATCACTCGGGCCCAGAAGGTACTGTTTATAAGACCTTAACTTCGGGCATTACAATATATCTTTCACAATTTCCACACTTTCTTGAAAATAAGGATAGCTATGGTGTTTAGAGACTAATAATTAGTGTTTAGAATTATTGATTAATGAAAATCATCAAAAGAAAAATGAAGTAAAATGAGAAAATGCTCATTAATGTTGGATGGTCTAGAGGAGAAGAAGTGGCAAAGAAGATGGCCAAATTTTTGTCCCAAGAATTTTTATTTTTATGGCTTTTTATAGGTCTAGGTGGATGGCTTAGATTGATCTTGCACTATTCAATCTAATGGTCTAAAATAAATCATGTAAAAATCTTTCTTATTTCCTTTTCTTTTTAATTCTGATAAATCCTTAATAATAGAAATTAAGTCTCTTTTTGAATATAATAAATCCTTAATGAATAACTGAATATGAAAAATTTGATTTCTAGGTCATTTTTGACAAAACTACTAAAAAAAGGGCATTTTGTTGAATGTTTACTTTTCACTCCATTTAGCTTCTTGAATCATTATTTTCATAAATGCTAAATCTTTCATGAATATCTTTGTTCTTTAATTATTGATATCCAAAAACTCCATTAATTGAATTAAACATTGACTATTAGGTCAACTTGGTTGAAACAGTCGCAAAATGGGCAACACCTTTTGCTAAAATGCTATTTATTAATACACTTGGTATCTGCCATTGACCATCCAATCAATCTTATTTTCACTTCAAATTTCACCCATAACATATACATATATAGTACTATTGATGTATTAAAAAGCACTTTTCATGTCTCAAGAGTTACTATGGATGACCTAGGATTTTTGGGGCATTATGTTATGCTTGTTAGAATATCTTATTTGGTGGTGGATATGAACAATGTTTAGCAGATTAATTAATAATTTAGTTTGCTTTTAAAACTTAAACATATTTTAATTTTCTTAGATAGTATTTTGAATAAAATGATTAGTATCAAGCATCTGTATTGTTCTAATGTGATATAAGATAGCTTATCTCTTGATGGGCTCAGACCCTTCAAAGGTATTTGGATAGGTTAAAATGGACTTTAAGGGATTAGAATTTCATAAACCCATGCTAATAGGATAATGCCACCACTATCAATATGAGTCGCAGTGGGTTTACCATAAAAACGAGGCTTGCACCACTGTTAACATAAGCCGCAGTGGGTTTACCTATTAAGCCTCAACTAGACACACCTTATGTACCATTAGTAGTTAGGTCCTTGTCTATTTCAGGGAAGTAGAAGGTGAGCTCTTTTCTTCTCTTAGAGTTCTTTAGTCTGACATCACCACATCTTTAAGAGTCGAATTGACCATTAGAAACCTTAATCGAGCTAGCTCTAGTTAAGGTGGCTAGTGTTCTTTCTTGATTGTAGGTTAAAGACTATTAAAGACTGGGTCATTCGAGTGTAGTTATAACATTTGGCACCATATGTAGGACTCAACAAGATTTATGATGATACCTATTGAGTCCCATACAATTAAAGAAGCTTATAAAGCTGATGACCAACTAGGGTCTAGTACCAGGACCACCATACCCCAAGTCAATCTTTTTGCTTCACCGGTAGTCATTACATCGAGAGCCACTTCCTTTCAGCCATAAGACAACCAACAACTGAGCCATTTGTTATCTCTTTTTCTTCAAGCTGTTTCACATATTAACCCCCCAATTTGATAAGATAAATATGGAAGCTAGAGGAATTGAGATAGAGCATAGAACACATGAGTTGTTACATTTTTCATAGAGAAAGCTAATAGAATAATGAAAAGAGAAGTATCCTCAAAGAAGGACCGAGTTATTAATGATATTGATAGTTCAAGCAATGATATGGGAGGTCCAACATTTCTTTTAGGAAGCAAGCTAACAAGACTTGCAAAGTAGAGAGAGACATGACCAAATCTTATTCATAGGAATAACAGTTGAATAAGTTAAAAAAAGAGTTCAGTAAAAGTTAATGGAAAAAGGTAGCATAGAGGCAAGAGGAAAAGGAAAATCCTTAAAATCTCACATTTTGCTCAAATCAATAGACACCATCAAGATCATAACCCCTATTTATCTTAAGTACGATGGTTTTATTAACCCATATTGAAGATTATAAAGGCTTCATGGAGTGGCAAACAACTTCAAAGTCTACCCAATGTTAGACCTTCCTTATGAGCCTTATAGGAGTCGCTAAAGCCTAGTACTATCGGTTGAAGGATAGAAGTATAGGCATGTTTTATGAGTTGGCTAAAGAGTTTGAGTCAAGATTTATAGCTAGCTTTCTAGAAAGGAAAAGAATAAGTTACCTAAAAATTATTAAACAAAAATCAAGGGCAAACACTAAGAGAATAATAGCTTATTTCAATAAAAAGGTCTTTATGGTGAAAGACTTGGATCAAGCCAGAGCTATTGAGGCTATCTAGAGAGGGACCACCCCTTTAAATTTCCATAATAGTTTAAGTAGACATCTAGTTAATACCATGGTAGAGATGATAAGAAGGGCCAAGGAGTAAATTAGATAGAATGATGCTTAGTTGTCTAGTAGATTTATAAAGAAAGGAAAGTGGATAACTCTCAAAAGTGGGATTCTTTAGATGATGGTGGGTAAGGTAATTATAGATAAAAAAAAGGAAGGACAAGTTTAAAAGGACTTAGCAAAGTGACAGATATCAATTGAGATCCAATGTTGACATGCACCAAACTAAAAGGGAGTATGACAAAGTTTATAGGGGAAGACAAGATAATGTTTTGGTGGGTTGATAAAAAATTGAGATATTAATGACCATACAAGATGAGTTATGGCTGCAAAAGCTAAAACCTTTAAACTCTAACTTGTAAAAAAGAGACATGAAAGTGGTTTATCATAAGAGCCATGGACGTCACATTGATCAATGTAGACAGCTGAAGGAGGAGAATGAAAGGCTGATTAAGGAGGGTTATCTAACTAAAAAGGGAACATAAAAGAAACTGAAGGGAGAGATAAGAAGTCAGGAGGATCTTTAATCAAGCCTCAATAGAGGGGATCTAATAAAAGGTAAATGCCACATAATGACAAATCTAATAGTGTCATAAACTGCATTATAGATAGGCAACCAAATGACAAGTACTATAAAGCCAGAAAGAGGGAATGGTTGATGAGTTCTACATTTAATAAAGTAGCAAAACATAAGGATTTGGTTACTTTTTTGGAAGTAAAACGAGGAAGTATAGAAACCCTACAAGATGATGCACCAGTGGTAAAAGTCATCATTAACAATTTTAGGGCATAAAAAGTCCTAATTGATAATGGCTTTATAGTAAATTTATTGCCTCTCCATGTCTTTAAAAGAATGGGTCTACACTAAAATAAACTCTCACTTTACACTTCTCTTATAAGAAAAGTAGGAGGGATCCTATCTAGGTGAAGGGAAATATTAGACTCCCATTCACTATGGGTGATAAAAAAATTAGCCGCATGCATTATGCCACTTTCTTAATGGTAAACATCCATTTTAGGTATAATGCAATATTGGGCCACCCCATCCTATATGATTTTGAAGTAGCAACATCAATTTGGTATCTCATGCTCAAATTCCCTACTGATAAAAGAGTGGCGATGTTAAGAGGAAGGCAACAAGAATCAAGTGACCTATATTGGATTGCCATTGGTAAAGACACGAATGTAGAAGATGAGGATAAATTTGGAGAACTTATGATAGTGGAGGTAATAGAGGTCTAAAACAAAGACAAGGAATTAAAGATAGCCTTTTAGACCTTTAGAAGCTTTCTCATTAAACTTAAAAATTCAGATAAGCAGTTCTTTATGAGTGTAGATCTCACTATTGAACATAAAGAAAGGGTCAAAGAACTGATACAAAATATTAACGGAGAATTCATATAGAAACCTTTTGACATTCTAAGGATTAGCCCAAATGTGATGACGTATAAGCTTAGCATTAAATCCAAAACAAAATTGATCAAGTTGAAGCAAAGAGTATATAGAGGTGAAAAACTTCAAGCAATAGGGAAAGAAGTGGAAAACCTTGAGGAAGTTAATTTTATCTGGGAAGTGATATGTTAGGATTAGCTGGCTAACTCAATTTTAGTAAAAAAGGCAAATGGAAAATATCAAATGTGCATAGAATTTATCAACCTAAACAAAGTTTGCCTAAAAGATAGCTATCCCTTCTAATGATTGATAGTTTTGTTGACACTATAATTGGTTTTTGAATTCACGTTTTCCCTAAATATCATCAGTTACCGCCAAGTGCCAATGGAGGAGTAAGATGAAGAGAAAACAAGCTTATTTACTGAAAAAGGAACCTTTTGTTATCACATAATACCATTTAGTCTTAAGAATACTAGAGTAACCTGCTAAAGGTTTGCAAACAAAATATCCAAATATCAAATTGTTGAGCCTTATGTGGACAATATGATTCTGAAGAGCAAGTCATTTGAGAGCTGAAAAAGATCTATAGGAGGTATTCTTAGTGTTAAACAACTATAATATGAAACTAAACCCATCAAAATGTTCTTTCTTCATTAGAGGCAGGAAGTTTCTGGGATACATGGTGAGCAGTAGAGGCATAGAGTTGAATCTTAAAAATGTAAAAGCCATTTTGTAGATGGAAAGACCTAAATGTGTGAGGGATGTGCAACAACTTACAAAGAGGATGGTGGCTTTAAATAGGTTCATGTACAAATAAACACAAAAATGCGTGCCTTTCTTCAGAGTCCTAAAAAAGTTAAAGATTTCCAATAGATAAAGGAGTGTGACAAGGCTTTAAAACAACTCAAGAGGTATCTCAATTCCCCACAAGTGCTTAGTAGACCTATTTCAAGTGAAGAGCTCTTTATATACTTGGTGGTAATAGATTAGATTGTTAGCTCTGTGTTGGTACAAGAAGAAGGGAAGAATCAAAAATCAGTATATTATGCCAGCAAGGTTTTAATAGAAGCAGACCTAAAATATCTCCCTATAGAAAAGTTAGGTTATGCATTACTAACGGCAACCCAAAAGTTCAAACCATGTTTGGTGGCTAATTAGGGTGTTGTATTAATAAATCAACTGTTAAAGAGAATCGTACAAAAGCCTAACACTATTAGAAGAATGCTTGCTTAGGCAATAAAGATAGGCCCATTTTGTCTCAAATATGGAAGAAAAGTAGCCATAAAGGCATAGGCCTTAGTTGACTTCATTGAAAAAGGATATTTCAACACTATTGATAATGAACCTAAAGAATCTCTTGATAATAGGTCTTAAGAATAGAAGAAAAACCAAAGTAGACTTGATAAATTATGATTTCCAGTGGACTCTATTTGTTAATAGTCTGGCAAGCAAAGAGGGCAGTGGGATAGGTGTAATCCTACAAGGTCCAAAGTGTTTAGAAATAGAATATGCCATGAAGTTGAGCTTTTAAGCTTTTAATAATATGGCTAAATATAAAGCTATCATCAATAGATTACAGCTAGCTAGGAAGATCAAAGTGATATATATCAAAATTTACTCAGATTTACAGCTTGTAATAAGGCAAATTATAAGAGAGTTTGAGACCAAAGACTTGATTATGGCTAGATATCTAGAAAGAGTGAAAGGCTTGAAGGAAAAAATAGAACAAATAGGAATCACCTTGCATTTTTAAAGGATTTTAAGAGCAAAAAACTATAGAGTAGACTTTTTGAGTAAGTTGCTAGTGACATAAGATGCGCATGAAAGGAAGGAGGTCATATATAAAGACATACATTAGACTAGTTAGGATTTTTTTATGATGAGATAATATAGGTTCCTGCCATAATGTCATGGATGAATCCAATCATAGGATACTTGTAGGATAAAAAGTTGTTAGAGGACAAAATTGAGGCTTAGAGATTAGCAGCCAACTACTGGTATAAAGATGGAATCCTTTTTAAGAGAGGGTTCACTTAATCATGGCTTCGATGTTTAGATGGAGAAAAAAATTATGTGACGTAAAGGATATATGAAGGTATATGTGGAGCTAATGAAGGTGAGGGAATGTTGTATAACAAAATTGTATGATAGGGATAGTATTGCCAACCATGAATGTTGATTTTATAGAATTTGTTCAAAAATGTGATGTTTGTTAGAGGCATGCCAAAGTCTCATGGCAATGACCAATAGAACAAAGTAGCATAGTAATTCTATTTACTTTTTGTCAATGAAGGATTGGCATTGTACACCTTTACTAAAAGCATAAGTGTAGAGGAAATTTATAGTAGTAGTGATGGAATACTTTACCAAATAGGTTAAGATAGAGCCCTTATAAACCATTTCCAGTCATAAAATCATTAATTTTATTTATGGAACATCATTTTCAGATTTGGGATCCCATTTATACTGGTATTAGACCATGGAAAATAGTTTAACAACTATAAATTTTGGAATTTTTTTAAGGGCCTCAATATTGAGCAATGATTCACCTTTGTGCCTCTTCCACAAACTAACAACCAAACTAAAGTTATCAACAGAGTAATCATAAAAGGGTTGAAGAAAAAGCTAGAGGATAGGTTTTAGTTAGGTGGATGAGCTCTATAATGTGTTATGGTTTTATTGGATAAGTCCTAAATGGATATGAAAGAATTCTCTTTCTATTTAGCTTTCGGCATAGAAGCAATGGTGCTATTGGAAATTAGGAAGCTATCACACAGGGTACAATTTGTAAAGTGGTAGGAAAATGATGAAAAATTAAAGAGCAATTTAAAATCTTTAGAGGAATTAAGGAACCAAGTAGGGATCAGGATAACCACATCTTAGCAAAAAGTACAAAGCTTTGCAAACCAAAAAGTGAGAAATAGATCCTTACATGTTGGAGACTAAGTGTTCATAAATCTAAAAGCTATAGGGAAGTTAGAAGGCAAAGGAAAGATGATGCTTAACTGGGATGGATTGATCAGAGTCATTAGAGAGGTAAAAAAGGGAACTTTCCATTTGCCTAATGATTGAGGGAATCAATTACCACATGCATGGCATATACAACATCTTAAAAAGTACTATCAATGAGTCCTTTTATCCCAAGAGTGCATGAAAGATACCTATTTTCCTATATTTTTATGGGTTTTATATAGAAGTATAGAGGGGAAAAAGAGACACTAGCCATTTTGATTAAGCTTACTTTAGGCCAATTTATATGCATATAAGTTTATAAATATGAGTGGCCCAAGACATAAATGTATAGGGCTATATAGCCAAAGAAAAATAAAGAGAATATGAATAATAGTTGTTTATTACTTGTAGATCCAAGGAGATAAGAGAAAAAGTAGGCTTTAGCCATATAAAATGTAAGACCACCTGATCATCTATGGATCCTCAAGGATAACTATAGTAAAGAGGTAAACATATTTAGAGGAGATGCTGGATAGAGATAGTAGTGCCTTGCATAAGGACTTAGTGAATGACTTAGCGAAGGTCTAAGGATCCTAAGAAATCTTGGATTTAGTAGGCTACAGCTTTTATAAAATGTAAGACTGCCTAATGACCTGTGGATCCTTAAAAGGATCTATAGTAAGGAGGCAACCCTATTTAGAGGAGAGGCTGGACAATGCCAATAGTCCTTTGCATAGGGACTTAGCATAAGATCTAGAAAAGGTTTGCAGATCCTTAGTGGTCCTAGATTTAGTAGGCTATAACTTTTACAAAATGTAAAACCAACTAGTGATTTATGGATCCTCAATGGGATCTACAATAAGGAGGTAACCTAGTTAAGAGAAGAGGTTGGACTTGATATATCATGTAAGGACTTACCATAAGACCTAACAAAACCTTGGGTAGCAATTAAACAAAATGTAAAATCCCATGATAAACTATAGACTTTAAGATCCCTAAGTATTTAGGATCTGGCAGGACACGACTTACCTAGTATAAGTCTTAGTAAAATAGTAGGCAATAATAAAATAATATTGTAAAACCCCCTAGAGGTACGCATGTCTTAACATGAAGGGAAAATATAAGCCTCAGAGCATTAATAGGCATCAACTTCAATGAATATGAAAATTCACTAAAAAAGCTTTATGTTATTTTAAAGGTCCTCATGGTAGATCATCTATTTAATAGAAGCCTTCTAAGGGCTATCTCTAGGAGGCCAAGAATTAATAATGGTGAGGCCTAATAATGGCCTAACTAAGATCCCTATTTTATTCAAGAA
This sequence comes from Hura crepitans, assembly GCA_948208565.1. Classification (NCBI taxonomy): domain Eukaryota; kingdom Viridiplantae; phylum Streptophyta; class Magnoliopsida; order Malpighiales; family Euphorbiaceae; genus Hura; species Hura crepitans. The sequence goes on along the minus strand of CANXYI011373734.1, from coordinate 1,994 downwards.
TCATAGTGAATCTAAAAGCGTTCATAAGACTAAAGTATACATATAAATAAAGCTAAAATAAAATAAATTCCTCAAAAAATTTGAAAATACTATTACAATTCATACATATAATCGATAATAATAATATAAAGATATCCTAAACCCAAAAAGGATAAAGTATAACTGAACATGGCCCACACTACACAAAAGTGGGTTGGCAAAATGTAAAATAAGCAAAAGAAAGTAGCAAGCAATCAATGGCTTAGATTAGCCTTTGGTAGTAGTAGGATTATCAGCATTGCCATTCGAACTCTACTTATTATCATCTCTAGAAATGGGCTTGTTAGCTTTATCTTGAAAAAAGGGATTCATATCAGTAAACAGACATAATAAAGAGAATGAAATAACCAAAATAACTAATGAAATAACCAAAATAACTAACAATCTTGTTAGTCAGCTTGAAAATGGTGAGAGGTTGTATGATCCCCACATGGGTGGTTAAAAAGATCTCCGGGCTCAGTAGGGGAAGGCCTAAAATTAAAGGTTAAGTGAATCAGCACTTAGATAAAGAAGATGTTAGATCCTTAAAAGGAATACTAGACTTAATCAAAAAGGCAGATCCATTTAGACTTCTTGTCATAAGGTTTTCTCCATGAGAAAGATGCTTAGTCTTGTTTGGGTCATAATAAAAGGGAGAGAAAGGATGATAAAGAAGTAAGAAACTATGAGTTTAATGAGCAAAGTAAAAGTTAATATGTAGTACCTTTGCAGAACCATTTTGGCCTAGATTGAGATTGATGAAAACCCACAGATCCCTACTTTTACTAGCAAAATCTTCATCATCACTATAAAGGATATACTAATTGTTAGTGGCATAGGAAACCTTGTGAATGGAGGAGAGTATATCATGAACCCTTATGAGTGATTCCTTTAAACCCTTATTGAAACCAATATGAAAAAATTCACACACTGAGCCAATAAACTTCTTAAAATTCCTTCAAAGTCACATATTCTTCGAGTTGGGATTGAGCAAGGTCATTTACATAATTTTTCAGAGTTTTTAACTATTTCTCTAACTCCTCATTTAACTTTTTAACATTTTCCATATGCAAATAAAGTTGACTTTATTAGGAGCTTAATGACAATTTATCATAGGCTAATTTTTGTATTCACTTGCTACCTCATTTAGCATATTTAATATAGATTGGCATTTTGATTAGGAAATGGAGAGATCCCACTGTAGTTTATCTATACGATTGAGGCTCTGCTGATAAATTTCCATGCCTTTTTTCTCTTTAGATAACAGCTTATCCTTATCAAGCTGGAGTTTTTGGCATTTAATTATAGTAACTTGTTTCTTTAAAAAAGCCTTATCGCACTCCTATTGTATTCATGCAATCCACCCCTATATTGCTTATGAATTAGTTTTTAGCTAAGATATTTTTCCTATCAGGATGAAGTTCATGCTTGGAATTTAGAAACACTTTTCTGAAGCTTGGTCATTGATTATTTTCTCTTGGATAGTTTATGCTTGAATTGATCAACTCTTTTTTCAATGTCATTAAGAAACAAAAGACCTTTGCCAATAGTTATGAGACCTTACAAAAAGAAAAAGAAAAAGATGAAAGAAAGGAGGAAACAAAAAAGAGATCCAATATAAGGGAATAAATTAACAAAATTAAGTAAAAGGAGAAACATGGATAAGCTAAGTAGATCCATGATAAAAAATAGCATGGACCCCCCTCATTTTTCACCTTTTTACTATCGCATGAATTAAGCAATAATTTCAAAATCAAGTCACAATGTTTCTCATCCTTGAGAGAATAAGAAGACCCCAGAAATTATTTAGCAACTATCCTGATATTACTGAGAAACACCTCCCTAGTAGGCTAGGGAGCCATTTCACCGCTCAACTTCACCTTTACGGTGCCTAAATCTCTAATTAGATTATTAAACACTATAGGGCCAAACTAGGTAAAACCTTAGTTCCTAAAACATCTTTGCCACTACCTAAG